>JAPQRP010000029.1:29785652-29801825 GCA_037367295.1 Apogon hyalosoma | reverse complement strand
CTAGCCCAAACCCTAACCCTAAACGTAACCCTAAACTAACCCTAACCCCAGCCAAAACCCTAACCCTAGCCCTAACCGTAACGTTAACCCTAACCCTACCCCCAACTCTAACCCCTACCCAACACCCTAACCCTTACCCAAACCCTAGCCCTAACCCGAGCCCTAACCCTAACCCCAACCCCAACCCTAACCCTAACCTTAACCCTAACCCTAACCCTAGCCCTAACCCTTAACCCTAACCCTAATCCCTAATCCCTAACCCTAGCCCTAACCCTAGCCCAAACCCTAACCATAACCCTAGCACTAACCCTCAGTGTGCGGTATTTGACGCGGCGTGAACATGCACATTAAAAGCTTATAATTCTCACAGATAACACGCCAATCAAAAGTGGCGAGTATAAGAACATGATTTCATGACCTCGCGTTTCTTTGTGATAGACTCAGTAGGTGAACGCCAAAAATGGTCACTGAGGCCACATCTTCAAATTGGCTTAAAAATGGTTCAAATCATTAACAAGGACTTACAGTTGTTCCCAGAAGTGTTCCATGTTGTTTCAAACCTTTACTCGCGTGGTTGAAATTTGAAACAGATTCGAACACTGCCTCATCTCCAAATTTGCTGAAAAATTGATTTAGGTGTCGCGTGCTTTTTCAAATATAAACCAAAACCATTCCAGAACAGTTGTTTGTGTCTTTGGCCAATTTCCGAGCCTATTTTGAAAGGCTTTTTAAAAAATGCGTCCAAAATGTCTGTTTTTAGAGCAAACATTGTTGGCCTTCTATTGAGGGCGCTGAAAACATACTAACAAACACATAAATATGACCCTATGCATATCAGGAATCATTTATTTATGTCACAATAAGCAAATGATTTAGGAACATATGTGAAAATGCGCCAATTTTTTTTTTTTTTTTTTTTTTTTTACTACAGTGTAAAGTGTTTTCTTGGTACTTTTATCGAGTGTCTGAAAACTGTAATTACTAAACCCAACACCTTTATCAGCCCATCAGTGATTATCAACACGCATGTGCAAATCAGACACCTTATTTCACCACCAGAGGGCGCTAAAACTATCTGAAAAGTTTAGAACACCACATGGGGTATTTTTAATCAAAACAGATTTAATGCAGTGACACATCTTCAAAGTCAATAAAATTCACTTATTAAAGATAATGACTTCGATTTTGAGTCATTGAGACAAAAATGCTGAAACGCTTATGGTCATTGAGTCGTTTTATTTTTATTCGTCACCGCAGTGGCTCTAATAGGTTTTTATTGAAGGTATTTCTATAAATCACATTTCGAAGACTTCACTACATGAGTACGGACAGATGTGGATGAGGTATTTATAAAACAGATAAGAAAATAACAGTATATGACAGAGGCAGATTATTTCCGTTTTCTCCGTCGTCGTCATGCGGTCCTCCCTGTCTTTCCTGTCTCAGCAGACTGGTCCAGGTTCAGGTCTTGTCAGTGCCTTCAGGTCTGACAGGCCCTTCCTCCCATCGTCATCCTCCTGCTGTTTGTGCAGGTGATTCTGCTCTAATGAGACGATGGAATGACACAGACATGTTCGTGACAGTTTTCTGCTCTCAACACAAACAGCAGAGACAGAACATGCAGCGTGTGTTGGAGAATGAGCCGAATGAGCTGAAACTGAACTCATTATGAGCTTTTCCATGAGTATTTCGAAGTCGATAATTTTAGAAAAATTCTCAAAACATTTTGCCTCCTAAAGGTGTGTTTTGCCTCTTTGTACAAAAGAGTAAATATGTTTGTTCTACTCTGATAAAGCTGGTCTATGAGTAAAAAAACACCCTTCAGACTGAAACTGCAATTTATTTTTTTTTTAGCTATTTTATTTAACCAGGAAAAAAAAAATTCACTGAGATTAAAATCTCTTTTTCAAGAGTGTCCCGACCAAGACACCAGCAGCAGCAGGAGATACACAAAATGGAAATCACAGCCATACATCCACCCTAAAAATATACATAAAACGCAATAAAAGTCAGTTCTGAAACCATCAATAATGCCTTACACCATCAATAATTCAAAAAGTGCTAAAAGTAAACAACAACGTTCCTTCAAAGCATCTGAAAGCAGAATCCGACTCAATCAGTTAGAAAAACATTTACAGACTGAATTGTTTTTTCTAATTACAAACTGACGCTGATGACTTTATTCCCTCATATTATAAACCAGCAGTCTCGTGCAAGTTACTTCCAAAGTGTAATCTATTACAGATTACAGAAGGCTAGGGTTAAGTTTAGCGTTAGTAGTCTGTACTTTTATTTCAGAGTAATACCTTACCTCACAACATCACTGTCTCAGAAGTGTGATGCGTTTCATGACTCCTGTGTTACCTCTGAGTTACATACAGACTCTCACCGTAAACGGCGCGTGCGCGGTAGAACCCAACACCTGTTAGCTCGGTAAGTAACGCTACGGTCTACGACGTTCGAATCCCGGCAGGAACGCTTGCATTTTTTTTTTTTTTCAACATTTTATACGTTAGCTTTTTCATCCTTTTGCGTATTATTCAACACCATTTGATTGCGTGTCAATTTACGCCAAGATCTCTGGTTTACGTATCTGTAGCCCCTAATCCTAACCCTAACCCTGACCGCTAATCGCGCGGTATCGATGTGGCGTGAGCGTACACACGGAAAGCTTATAATGCGTGCAGATAACACGCCAATTAAAAGTGGCGAGCGTGACGTGTATATTTGCGCAATTCATGACATAAATTTTTTATTTTTCGTTTGAGCAGTTAAATTCTAGGCGAAAAGTATTTTGTAATGCAAGCGCTGTTGAACACGTACCAAGTAAAATATTACCGGAAATCCATTAGTAATGCCTTACACTACTGCGTTACAGCAAAAAGTAATCTGTTTCTGTAATGCATTACTTTTGTACGCTGTAAAGCAGAGGGATGAAAATGGCACTCTTTTTTTTTTCATTTCTTTTAACTATTGCCCTTCATTTCTGTTCTGCCTCCTTGGATGTTTTGTTTTGTTTTCAGCTCGGTGACCTTCTGAGTCTGTGATTTATTTTCCACTGCGCTTTGACGATCATGTAAATGCCAAACTGTTCCCTCTGTCCCTGTTCGTAGTAAATATGAACAAACGGAGGAGGCAGAAACGCTGAGATCAGTACAGCTGTAATTACTATGCTGAACATGCAGCGCTGCTCGATAATTTTCTCTCCGGCTCAGCTGTACTCGGCTGGTTTTTTTCCTTTTAGTTCCTTTGTTTCTTTTTTTTTTTTTTTTTTTTTTTTTTGGGACAGATGTCGGAAAAGCTCTTTGTCATGACAGTTAAAAATCTATCCGACACGCACTTCTGCAGATCCGCACCATCTGAGGCTTTTCGGAGGCTGTCGTCGTCTGGAGTCCAGTCGAAACGCGGACATTCCATCTGGTTCAGGCCTACCTGGGTGGGTGTGTTATGTAATTTAGCTCCAAGCGAGGTTCTGGAGGCAGTCGCTGCTCATTACAGTCGACTCAGAGACGAGCATCCGTGGTTTTACAGCTTCATGGGCGTCGAGTTTATCTGGGGATAATTATGTGTCAAAACGCAGACATTTAATGGGCAAAATATGAGATTCTGCCACAGTGCGTCAGGAGCCGAACAAATATCAAATCAATATGTGAGTTAATGATGAAGGAGGCAGGTGATTATCTGACAGATGGATGAATATGAAAGATGAGAAGAAGACAAATGAGGAAATGATGCAACGAGATGAAAACAGTGTTGACGAAAGACGCAACAGGTTGAGACATAACGCGGCAAAACACGTAAAAGTCCAAACAGTATGTTGATGTAAGAGACGCGACAACGCAAAAAACAAAGATGTTAAAAGATGAAGAAGAGACGTGACGCAGAGATAATGTCAAACGCCACAACACGATGGAAACGAAACGGATAAACACACAAGTGAAAAGGATGTAACGCTATTACACTGCGGCGCCTGCGCATTGACCGGATCCATGAGTTCCAGATGCGCTGGTGCGTATTCGCGCGCGCTGTACCGCATTTTTCACCGACAAAGCGTTCTGGCCATAGCAACATAACTGTAAGGCTATTGTATTCCAAATGACTGATATCTCCCAAAATATTAGTCCTATCAACTTGCCGTTTTCACCAGTCTGTTCATTGACCAAAAATACACAAGTATGACAAACTGCTGCAGTCAGCTGTGGACGGATTTAGTGTGATTCCCAAGACACACGCACACACTCAGACACAGAGGCCACTTGGCTTTTATAATATAGATTCACAGCTGCTGATCTCCAAAGTAAATGATCCGTATATGATATGTAATTACATCACATACTATGAATTGGGTTTCATCTGCTGGTTGTACTGTGTTTCCTTCATTACTTTTATGGACTAAGACAAAGTTTGAGGAGGACGATTCCCGTGTGGCGGAATTCGCATTTAATTTCCCTCTTTAGGTAATAAAAAAAAACAGGTCATTCTTGAGTCTTGAGGTGTTTATTTCAACAAATATTCACCACAGTAATAGAACATCATGCAGTAGTTTTTGAAAAACACAAAAAAGAAACTTTTCTTGAAACATTTTCCACAAAACCAACTTATTTTTTACATCCATCCTTCACATTTTCAGGTTTGTTTTTTTTTTGTTTTGTTTTTGTTTTGTTTTTTCTGATGAGTGTCCCAGAAAACATTGTCCTCTTTTATTATATACTGGAAAATTTTATTTGCCATGTTTTAGATAAAGTATGTTCTTCATTTTATTAATGAAGCACGCAGGCTGAAAACTTAACATTATTTACGGTTTATTTTTCTGATTATTTGACCTTGAATCATATCAAACTTTAGCTTCAGGTGGATTTTCAGCTGCTCCTGTTGGCGACTGCTACTGTACAGAGGCTTTAGGCATCACAGGCCAACACTGAAAGGACATTTAAGTAAGGAACGGTTACAGATTTACATCCATTTAATGGGAGGTCACAGCTGAAATATGACTAAAAAGAAAAAAGTAGCTGCGAATCTAAGACGTATTAGATTAAAGATGGCTTCAGGTCTTGCTGCCACTTCAACCAAACATGATAGAAACGTTTGATATAAATAAATAATTTAACTTGAAATTTAAAAAAAAAAAAAAAAAAAACACCTCACAGAAACCTGTCTACTACCAAACATGAGGATGTTGTACTATAATAAACACCACGGTACCGTCAGTCACATCGATCACGTGATCAGAATCGTCTCTGAAGCCGAACTCACGCCTCCGTCTTCGTTGGTCACGTCTGCAGTTCGTTTGCGCTAAAACTACTCAACATATTGCTTGTGGATTCGTTCTTTCTCTGCCTTCAGCTTCTCTTTTCCACTGAGTTCATGTCCTGCGTTAAGTGAAATATAAACCGGACTTCGGAGGCTCCGGTCCAGACCGTCCCACGCCTCATTTCCTCAGAGTTCATCTTCATCAGAAATGAGGAAATCCGCAGTGAAACCACATTTGCTTGACGCCATTTTCCCCTCCTTGCTTTCCTAGTTTTCCTTGTACTTGGAGAAATCTTCCACTTGGGCACACGCTAACGTTTCTCGTGTGAGCGCAGACATCCTGTGAAGCGATGGCCTCGTCTCTACACGCAGATTTCGATGGGCGTGGCCACCAGAATGCGTCCGCGCTCGTTGTTTTCTCTGTTGACCCGTTCGTAGCTGCCGGTGGACGACGGCGAGCTGTTGGTGGACATGGCCGAGTAGTGAGTGTCCATCATGATGCCGCCCTTCGCCACCGTGCATCCAGGAGACAGTGTCTGCTGCTTCAGTCTGTCCACCAGGACGTCCTCTTCGGATGAGGATGAGCTCATGTCCAGTGGCGGCGGCGCGCTGCTTCCTAAACCCCCGCTGCTGCTGCTGCTGTTCCCGTTCTCCGTGTCCAACATCCAGCTTTGGTTGAAGTAGCTGAAAACCTCTTTGACGGAGCAGCGGCGATCCTGTTCAATCGACAGGAGGCGGCGAAACATTCGGAGAGATTCGTCAGTGAAACGACGCCACTGTGACGGCACCGCGCCCGTCCGACGCCGCTGCCAGCGCACAAACTCCTCATAGAAGGCATCGTTGGGCATGGCCTTCTCCCAGGGGAAGTTCCCTGTCAACATGCAGAAGAGCAACACCCCGAATGCCCACACGTCTGTGCTGTAATCCACACAGAAGCCCTCGTGGCGTGACGTGTCACACAGCTCCGGCGCCGTGTACGGGATGGTTCCGCTGACGCGCTTCACCGGGGAGCCGGCGCGTCGCGTCATGCCGAAGTCCGACAGCTTGACCTTACGACACTCTTTGTCGAAAATGAGGATGTTCTCAGGCTTGATGTCCCTGTGGACCAGCTTCTTGCAGTGCAGGTAGTCGAGGGCGATCGCCACCTGGTGGACGCAGCGCTTCGCCACCGCCTCAGGGAGACCCACCTGGACGGAGAGGGAGAAGCCAAGGTCATGTGACAAGCCTGGGCTAACTCTGGACACTGATATTCATCTGCAGAGTTGTACAGTTTACTCCTGAAACTATAGAAAATCTAGGAAAAATACAACCACCGTCCCTGCGTGTTTTATTAAAGCTGCGTATGATGTCCGTCACCAATTTTTCATCACATCTGTAAAACTGAAGTCATATCCTAAATATCACAAATCTGTTAGTCTTTGCGTGATTACGCAACCGAATCCCCTCAAGGTGAAGAACTTTGAAGTGTGCTCCACCACAAACAGTATTTGTTTACATACCAAACTGAAACCTCGACGAAACCCTCACTCGGGTTTTTTCGGAATTCCACACAGCCGCAGTAGCAAGAGGCAATGAAGCCGTTGCCATGTTTGTTGCCGCTGCAGCCATACTGCGTCTGCGTGGAATTCCGTGCACGATCACAGAAAGGCTAACGGATTCGTGATACTTAGGCTGTCACTTGGATTTTACAGATTTGATGAAAAACTGGCGACAAACATTATACGCAGCTTTAAGAATCAATAACCAGTTGAATTTATGAGGTTGCCAGGTTCTGTCTCTGTTAGAGTCCCAAGTCTCCCAATAGAAGTGGGCGGTACTTTCACTGGAGGAGAACTCAACTAATTCAGTTCAAGTCCATACATAACTTCCTATCAGTGTTCAGTAGTAACTATATTGATATCTGTAACCATTTACATGTAATAAGCCATTCAAATATGGACCATTATAAGTGAAGGCAAATGTGAAATGTTTGAAAAAAAATGGTCAAAAATTCAAAAATGTCTCTAAACTGTGAACCCACTGCATAGACATCATCCCAATGAAGCTACATATAAAATTTGAAATGAATCCAAATAGTAGTTTTGGAGAAAAAGATTGTTGAAATCTAGATATTGACGACCTTGAGTTTGACCGTTCAAGGTCACTGAAGTTCAAAGGTCATGGACCCAAATCAAAGTCTATATACTGTATGACTGCCTGTCAGTGCTCAAAGGTTACTGCATTAACATTTGTAACCACTTCTATGTTATAAGCCATCAAAATTAGCTGTAGTTGAAAGCTAAAAATGCTAAAATTAGGAAATTGTATTGTTTGATTCTTGTATTAAGCTAATAATAAATGTGTAAAAGCGTTTGAGGGTTTTTTTTTTTAAATAAGTTTATTCTTCTTCCTACTCCTTTTCAACCTTGAAAAATTCAGATTTGCACGTAGTTGAAGATAGATTCTTTTCATTTAAATGTCATTTTGTTCTTGTCTTATTTTCCTTTGTTTTGTTTTATTTTGTTTCTTTGCATGTCGAAATAAATTTAAAAAAGTACAAATAATAAAAAATATATGGACCATTATAAGTAAAGGCAAATTTTTAATATTTAAAAAAAATGGTCAAAAATCAAAATATCTAAAAACTGTGGACAAAATTTATAGACATTGTCACGAGGAAGATACATATAAACTCTGAAATGAATCCGACCTGTAGTTTTGTCAGAGAAGATGTTTGAAGAAATTGCTAATGGCCTGTTAGCATTAGCATCTGAAATCGACATGAACAGGACGTCTTACAGCTGTAGCCATGATGTGTGTGTCGTTATTTTTGTCCATATAGTTTAGAAACATCAATATTTCCTCAAAGTTAAATGGGAGATTTTTCTTCCTAAATGAGTGAAAATTACTATTTACTGTCAGAGCACGAAAAATATTTTCAAAAATTTAGAGGTAGAACATTTAAAATCATAGCCACGGATTTAAAAAAAAAAAAAAAAAAAAAAAGCAATGTTTAGATAAATTAAGTAAAAATAATATATGTGGCATTATAAGATAACTGCAACTAAACTAACCAACGCAATGATATTTATCCCAATATAAAACACATAGCGTATTTCACAATAAAAGCCTGGAGATAGACGTGTGTAGCGTCTGTAGCTAAAAATACTCAGCGGCATTTGGGGATTAAGTGGAAATAATGTGGATTCGGTGACGGCGGACGTGGATCTGACCTGGGGGGGGATGATGTCGAACAGGTCTCCGGCCACGGCGAACTCCTGGGCGAAGATGTAGTAGTCGTCGGTCTCGAAGGCGATGCCGTACATGTTGATGATGAAGGGGCACGGCGACAGGTACAAGGAGATGCTGTACTCGCGGAGGAAACTCTTCAGCTTGGTCGTCTTCTTCCTCAGAAACTTCAGGGCCATCTTCGTCCCTGAAACGAGGACGAGGACCAGTTACGCAACTAATTCCTCAAATCTCATTCCTCGCTCCGTGTTCCCATTAAAGCGCTGGGGGATTTATTTCCCTTCTGCTTAACTGCTTCTATGAAACTTAATTAAAATCATCTCAAATTTGATGAATAATTAAAATCTCCAGCGTCTCGGAATTAGAGTGCCCCCCCCCCCAGCAGATCTTTCTAATAGTGTGTGTTTTCATTTTCATCCACTGCTTCAAAGTGACCAGAATATGAAAGGTCCAATGAAACACAAAGAGGTTCCGCTGTTTTATTTAATTTTATTCTGAATTTTTTTTTTTTTTTTTTAATTTTATTGAATGTTCTCCCTCAATATTTATGAAATTTTCTGACCAAAGTTCTTTTATGTTGTGGATCGGATTCGATTAAAATAAACTGAATTATCAAAATAAGAAATAAATCATCGAGTCAGACAAAAAAGCTGCGTTTTTGTCTTGTTTTAATCTTATTGCGAGTTTTAAATTGTTTCTTTTGTGTTTTTAGTTTTAAGCTTTTGTCGTATTTCTTTCATGATTTTGTACCTTTTATCTCATTTTTGTTTTTTAGTTCTCTCATTGCAAATTTGGCACCATTTTTGCATCTATTTTGGTTTATTTTCAACACTTTGCACCTTCTACCTCTTTTTTTTTTTTTTTTGCTTTTATACTATCTTTGCATCATTTTCATTTTTCTGTCTCCTGCATTTACATAGAGTTGGGGGTTTTTTTGTACTTTTTGACTTGTCCTTCAACTCTTATATCAATTTTGCCTTTTTGCATAATTTTTGGTGTTTTTTTTTTTTTTTTTTTGCATCTTTTTGCATAATGTTTTTGGTTTTATCCTTCACCACATTGTTATCTTTTGTGTATTTTTTGTGTATTTTCACATCTTTTAGCTTTGTTTTCTTCGTTGTTTTTGACCACAATATCATTGTCTGTTATAATTTCATGTCTTTCTTCAACTTTTACACCATTTTTTTCATACCTTTCCGTTGTTTTCATGTTTTTGTGTCTTTTTCATAGTTTTTGCCTTATTGCAAATTTTATGCTAATTTGTGCATTTTTCTTGTTTCTGCACTTTTAAGTATCTTTTGTCATTCTGTTTTTTCTTTTAGCATACTGGTGTTATGTCTTAGAATATTTTTGTGTTATTTTCACATTTTCATTGTCTATTTTTTTTTTTTTATTTTGCTGCTTGTTTATAATCTTACCTTACACACAGTTTTCTTTTTTATCTTGTATATATTTCTTCTCTCTATGAAAGAGTTGGCCTTTTGTATATTTCAGCATTTTTCAGTGCATACTTTAAGTAAAATTTTATGTAATAGTTTTTGAAATATAGTCTTTTGTTTGCACTTTAAGCATCTGCTGTTAAACAAAACTGAGCTGTTAACTGATTTTCATTGTTCCTGTAACAGTGACAATAAAGATTATTCTAACCTTTTTGTCAGTTTGGTCTTTTTGTGTCACTGTGTGCAACTTTCACACCGTTATCTTTCTCCTGCGATTATATTTTCATTGTTTTGTCTGTTTTATAGGTACCATCAGACAATTTAATCCCATAAATAACTTTCTGGTCTCTTAAACTTTCCCTCAGAACCAAAATTCAACTTTAAAACTTGAAAGAAGTAATGATCTGACATTTATCCTGATAGTCATCGATGCCGGCTGATGTAAACATTTTCGTGGCGGTAACGTTTTGACTGTAGATTCCTGTTAAAGCATTGATTAAAGTCTGAGCGCGTCCACACTGATCTGACAAGTCGAGACGAGGTGAAGTTCTGTTTTCATTTCTGTGGATGAACTGATGCAGACACATCGACTGGTGCAGTGCAGAAACACAAGAAGGCAATTTGTGATGTCACGCCTCAGAGACTCAGGGGGGATGGGATGGGGGGGGGGTACCAGGTCTCATCTGAAAGACAAGTCCAATCCCCCTGACAGTAGGGTGGAGATCAGCCAGAACCAATAGGCTGTTTCATCACCTCAGATGAGGACGGACGCTTCTCCGATAACAGCGAGTCAGGTTTAGAGATTTCCACTGACTCAGTAAAAGGTCAACAGGGGGCGCTGTTTGGTCCCAACAGGAAACATCATTAGACAAAACTTTCACATTATCTCCTGTTTAATACAGAACGTCCCCTTTGACGGAGGTAGATTTCAAAGAAGTATTTATGATACGATTCCAATGTATGGGTTAGATCTCCATCAGTGGCATGGTTGTCATAGCAACACATTGTAAACGTACTACGTCATCTTCAGAAAGCAACTACGAGCAACACATTAAACGACGGAAGAAAATTACAGCTATGTTTGTAGGGTCTTCCAAAAATCTCTCTCTATATTTAGACTTTTCTAAGTGATTTATCACCATTTATTATGATTCTACTCCGTATTTTTCAGTGAAAGTCAGGTATTTTCCTACGTTTAATTTACTGATCATGTAGATGTTCATAAAAGCTCATTACAAATTGAAAGGTTATTATATCACAACAGTGAAAACTCAAGAAAAGTGACTTTTTTTTAGCAAAATATATCATTAACTAAACATGAAAGTAAGTGTCTCCATCCGTTGTCATTCATCAAACTACATGGTTTTTATTGGAATCAACTGAACAGGAAGAGCACCAATAAATGTTGAATTGTAAATTTTCAATATACAATATTTATTGGGTTTCCTCTTGTTTTTCTGTAACCAAAGTTTGTTTCAGGTTTTTGGAAGATGCAGTTTCATGCTAACAAGGAAAATGTTATTTTATCAAAAAATATATATCACTTAGCATCACTTTGGTCCAGTTTATCATCATTTACATGGACCAAAAAAACCCACAAAAAAAACACCAAAAACTTTATTTTAACACAAATATGACTCTGATCCATCTCTATTAGATCTATACTGGTGTTTTCTACATCCTGTATCTAACCTTGAAACACTGTCTCCGTCCACTGTCATTGATCCAACTCCGTGGGTTTTACTGGTGAATCAATGTTGTAGAAGATGACAGTGTTTCCATGGTAACAACGGAGCCTCTGAACGTCCAAATGGGTCATATCTGATGACCATGAAAAGATGAAAAACTATATTTTACACCAATTATTTACATGCATTGGTAGGATTAATGGATCAACAGGTATTCAACTGTTTATATCAGTAGATGGTTTTGGCCACTAGAAGCAGCTGAAGTTACAGTTTTTCAACTAAAGTCTGATTTTATTCTTTTTTTCATTTATCCAGAGGATGCCATTAATATCCAGATCTCTTCTTCTTGTCAAAATAGCTGCAACTAATGCTACGTTCACACTGCAGGTAAAATGTCATGTCAGATTTTTTTATGACGATTCAAATCGCACAAATCAGACTCAGGCCACTTCTTATTATGTTAAGAACCATAAAACTCTTTTTAAATTACCGCTTTGGCTGAGGTTTTCACAAATAATCATTTTCAGTGACATAAAGTGGAGTTTTGATGCGGACGTAAGGCAAAAACACATGAGAAAATATCTGTTTTTTCCAGATATCGGCTACAGGTGTACGTGGCATCAGTGGCTGTCAGCGATGAACTGTCACTATTACAGCCCGTGAACAGAGACAATAACATTAAATCCATAAACAGTGACCTCTTCCACCTCCATTACAGCATTAACACCGTCCATGAACAGAGGACAGAACTACTCTCAGCACAGTGTAAACACATCTGATTTTGTTCATATCCAACCAGTGGCAGCTTGTGCGTCTGTACTAGTTTGTGTGTTTCCATGTAAAATCAGCTGCTTTGTTTCCATCGGCCCCGGGCTAAAACACTCAGATAAACACCATCTGCTCAGCTGACTACTGGGAAGCTGAAAAATATAAGCGTTTCGGGCCAGAAAGAAAAGTCGAAGCTACATCTGGGACAAACGTCTGCCCCACTGACCCATAATGCCTCTGTGCGTGTTTCAGCGCCGGCGTCTGCGGGTCAAACTTTCACCGGTCAAACACCCGTTGAAGCCTCTGTAAGCCGCTAACTCTGACCCATTTTCTGTAACAAACAAGCACAGAATTTACCCAACGTCCATGTTCAGCAAATCGGACGGAACAGTCTGATGTTTACATAAGAGCGATTATCGACTAGAAACAAAAACAGAAAATGACAGATTATAGATGAAGACAAATAAAACATTCTACTCCTCAACCAAATACCTCTGTATCTCACCAGCATGTTCTATCAAGAATCAATAACAAGTTGAACTATAGCGATATCTCTAACCATTGTCATGTTATAACTCGTCTAAATGAGGCCCATTAGAACTAAAGGTACGTTTTTAATATTTCAAAAAGTCACCAAAAAATTCAAAAATCTAAATTTCTCAAAACGGTGAACAAACTTTGTAAACATTATCCCAAGGAAGCTATATGTAAAATTTTAAATGAATCCAACCAGTAGTTTCAGAGAAGACGCTTGTCGAAATCTAGACATTGGTAACCTTGAGTTTGACCCTTCGAGGTCACCTGAGGTCAAAGGTCATGGACCCAAATTAAAGTCCACATATGACTTCCTATCAGTGCTCAATAGTAACTATACTGATATCTGTAACCAGTTCCATGTTATAAACCATCAAAATATGACCCATCATAAATGAAGGCCCATTTTTAATATTTCAAAAATTCACCAAAACTGTGAACAAACTTGGCAGATGTCGTCCCAAGGAAGCTACATACGCCGTCGAAGACCTCCTACGATTTTCAGATAAGAGCTTTCCTCTTCAACGTGGTCTTCAGTTCTTCATAAAGGTCAGACCTGGTCTTGAAGCAGCTCCAGAGACGTTCAACGGCTTCATAGACCGGATCTGAACCCTGGTGTCCTACATCTGTCTGAGGGTCAGAATTCATTTTAAAAAACTCGTCTCTTCAGGGAAACAGATCTGAACGCGTCATGATATTTTATTCAGGGAAATGACAGCATGAAAACGACCTGTAACTGCAGCCCGCCAAGGTCACATGACCCCCTGATGGGAGTCTGGGAAATCTACATCCATGACAGGGACAGGTTTGAACCTCAGGCGTCTCCGATTTAAAGCAGATGCGTCAAACTCATTTTAGTTCAGGTTCAACCTTCAGCTCAGTACAATGTCAGGTGGGTCGGACCAGTAAAATAATAACATAATAACCTATAAAGTATAACAATGCCACTGTTTTAGTGTGAAAAAGTAAAATTACATAAAAATGTATGCATTTACAAAAATATCCTTTAAAAATGTGAACGACATGAACGAAAATATGAACAACATGACATTTCTTAAGAAAAATAAGTGCAATTTTAACAATATTTGAGAAGACTTTAACAAATCCTGAAGCATTATATGAAAATTTAATTATCAGGCATAAAACATGTGAAAATATCCCTTGAAATAAGAGTCTGATTTTGACCAGCTCTATATGCAAAGCGTCACGAGATAACTTTTGTTATGATTTGGCACCATATAAATCAAATTTGATTGTATTTGAAATAAAAACACATTTTCAGTTTAGTTTGTTATCATTTATCTTATCTTAACCAGAGCTGTCAAAGCCACATTCAGCCCAATGTGATCATTGTGACTGAACTGGGCCACTAAAGTAATCACCTAGAACTAATTACTCCAAATTTGTATCTTTGTTTTTGTGCAAAAAAGTAAAAGTGCAATTTTAACAATAGTCAGTTTATCATTTACATGTGCATTATAGTTTACACAGTGGATCTGCAAATACACAAAACATTTAAGAACAGGTAGAACACTGTTAAAATTACACTTCTCTTAAGACATTTCAGGTTGTTCGTATTTGTTCAGGTTATTCACATTTATTATGAAATGATAGTTTGTAAATGTAAACATTTTCATTATGTATTTAACTTTTTCAAGATTCATAGAAAGAGAAAGAGAAAGAAAGAGGTAAAAGTAGAATAAGAATAAATAGGTGGTATGAAGAAGAAACTATAATAGAATATAAAGTGTAAATATAAATCTATTTACAATAGCAGCAGTGGTGCAATTTGTAACGTTTTGTTTTTGTTTGGTTTTTTTTGTTTTTTTTACTTTGACCTTCTATGTCATTTAAGATTTTACTGATTTTATCATATTTTTATACATTTGCAAAAAAAAAAAAAAAAGTGGGAAAAAAGGAGGAAAGACAAAAAGAAAAAGAAAAAACAAAACCCACAACTAATAACATACAAGGGCAACATCTTAGAGAAAGGGGGGCGGGTGGACTGTATGTGTATATGTTTGTATTTATGTATATGCTGTCAGTGTATGTATATATGTGTATAAGAATCGTGGGGGTTCTGTGGCTGCCTTTTTTAGTTGCAATTTGTAACAGGTTATAAATATTTATCATATTTTTACATTAAACCAAGAAGAAAATTTGATTTTGCCATTATTCCACATGAACTGGATCCTGAACTAAAACGATTTTAACATCCTTGATCGTTAATAATATCTTCAGCGTAATTTTTGCATTTCATAAATTCATCCCATGGGCCAGATTGGACCCTGTGCCGGGCCAGTTTTGGCCCGCGGGCCCTATGTTTGACACCCCTGGGTCAAAGACTGCTGGTACAGACTACACCCTGAACAGGAGGAGGGTGAACAGACGGCGGTTGGTTTTATAAATGGAGGCGTGAGACATGCATGTGTCAGATGATAATGTGTGGTGACACGTCATAAGGCTTTCATTCAGTCGGACTAAACTCCACCTGTGGGTTAAAAAAATGAATGAATCAATATAAAGAACCGTGGTCTGATACCCATGCACTCCAACACACAGTAAATGAAATAACAGCCGAGAGTTTCTGTGTAAAAACAGTTAGATTTGACCGAAGTGAGATAAAACAGACTGAACACGACCACATAAACGGGTTCATCATCTGTTTTATTATTCATTCTGTGTCTGTTTCACTCAAGCCCATTTACAACCCAATGAAAACCATCACCCACACAAGGACAAGAAAATAAAAACTACTGTAATTCTGACTCATTAATCCTCCAATCAGAGCACAGCTTCAGGTCACCTGATAACCAAAGGCTTAGAAGTCACTGTAAATAAAATAAAATAAAGAAATCCCTCCATATGGCGCATCGAGATCGCAATGATCTGGGAGGACTGAGGACACAAATACTGCATTTACCAAAATAATGGACACATTCACATGGAAATTAGGTAAATACAATCAAAACAAAATCTGATAAATGTTAAGAAGAACTATTACTACTGTATGATATGTATATGTAAACTTTTATTTCAGTCATTTTTACTATAACTAAGACGCTGACAATATTTCAGTGAGAATATTCCTTTATTCTCCATGATTTTAACCCTTCATGTCCTAAACATCCACCATCAACCATAAACATCTACTGCTCTAAACTGTTTAATGCCTGTTGATCCACTAAACCTATCAATACATGTAAATAATTGGTGTAAAATACAGTTTGTCATCTTTTCGTGGTCATCAGATATGACCCATTTGG
>JAPQRP010000029.1:29767941-29778020 GCA_037367295.1 Apogon hyalosoma | reverse complement strand
ACCCAGGATAATGAACCAGACCAGGATAATGAACCAGACCAGGATAATGAACCAGACCCAGGATAATGAACCAGACCAGGATAATGAACCAGACCCAGGATAATGAACCAGACCCAGGATAATGAACCAGACACAGGATTGATAATTATTATTAGAGTGTAATTAACAGTTTTGTTTTTTTGGGGTTTTTTTTACAATTTTTTTTGCATATTATTTCCATAATGTGAGAAACAACAAGTATTAAAATATGTTGAAGACAAAAAATGTGAGGAAAAAACCCATCAGATTAGTAGCATTAAAATGTTTTTATCTCATAGTTTTCACACAGTTTATCCTTTTCTGATACTGGTTTGTGAAATATATATATTTATTTGCTTCAAACGTTAGACTAAACGCATGGTGTCCAACTGAGTGAACCTTTTTGAAGCTCCAGGAAAAACACGTTCATTAAAAATACGTTAGTTTTTTTTTTTCTTCTTCTTCTTCTCGAAATCTAAAGAGGAATAAGTTGACTTGACTGAGTAGTGCGGGTCCGGCAGGTTGTTCAGTGACCTGAGCTGGACCTGCTGGACCATCACAGCTCAGGTGGTGTTTTAATAGATAACACCGTAATCGTAACACAGTGGAGTTTGATAACTTTAAGTAGCATAAATAAAAGAAACTACAGAATTATTCCCACATTCACTTTAATGATTCTAAACACGTCTTAGAGGAAACTCCATTTACCTGGTCCTCTCAAATTAACCCCTGTGCTTTCTTTTTATCCGTGTAAAACATTGAAAAAGTCTTCTGTTGCCATAGTAACGTGTTATTACAGCCCACACACGTGAATCACCTCTTTTAAGTGTCTTAACCTGGAAAAAAGGAAGACTCTGTCAAACTGATAATTAGGTTCTTCAAAGCAGCTCTAATCCAATCAGAGAATAACAGATGATTAAATCCAGACAGACGCAGTAATTCAACAACCAGAACAAGACGTTTCCTCCATCATCCTCTAGTTCAGACGTTCCATCCAGTCCAGACCCAGACCGACTCAAGAATCACAGATTTTTCCTCCATTTATGCAAATTAGCAACATGTATTACTCACTAACATAATCCAAAGACACTCCAGTCAATTATTTGGCTTCTCGACTCCTTCTGGTCTTGTTCTAATAAGTGTTCAGGTCCATCTTTAACATTCCAGACCGGTACATTTTATAGCCAGACTCCAGACGTTCAGAGCTTCTGTTTATTGAATGAAACATTTTTCCACAGAAACAGCTCAATTGTAGTTGTGGTTCCCAATTTATACTAATAAGAACATCAACTCTTTTTGTTTTCTTACTGTAACCAATCGCCATTTGCGCACCCTCAGCTCCACCCCTTTTGTCCAAATATGGTCACTTCTGGCTCCAAAAAGCCAAAAAAAACAATGACAGCAGCTCTGTCCACTTCTTAGAGTGTTCCACAGATTCAATTTTTTTTTTTTTACACTGCCTGAGACGAGCAGCAATCGTTATATTATGGGGAAATTTCTGAGTTGACGGCAGCAAATACAAAAATAAAATATAGAAAACAGAAAATATAAAGACAAAAAAGAAGTATTTACATAAACTTTGATTTCAGTGTAAATATAATATACATATTTGCAATGTGTTTGCACATGCCTGCACACGGTGTGATATGGGGGGTTAAATTGCTCTTATTTTTCTTAAGAAATTTCTGGTTGTTCATGTTATTCACGTTTATATGAAGGATAGTTTGTAAAGGTCAACATTTTCAGCATGTAATTTTACTTTTTTCACTCTGAAACAAAGAGAAATGTTAGGATTTGTCATTATTTATAGGTTATTGTGTTATTTTACTTGAGATCACATTGTTCCGTCTGTGACCCCTGAACTAAGTTGCTTTTGACACCTCTGATCTAATCTCTGTTTAAAACCACCTGCCATGTTTCAGCCTTTCCATCTGAACCAACAAAAGAACACTGATCCTTAAAACAGAAGCTGTCGTTGTTAGAACACCTCTGGAGAGTGTATTTGTCGTTCTTTGTGTCAGAAGGTGACTGTGCCTCCGCTCTGGTGTCAGTCTCCCAGGCCTTTTGGCTTTTATCCGCTGTCGTTTTTATCTTTTCATGGACTGACAGGAGCTGTGAGGTGTGTTATCGGACGCTGCCCACTGGGATTCTATCAGCCCCACATGTATGTTTGTAGAACTAAACCTCAACTGTTCCAGCCCCCCCCCCCCCTCCTCCGCTCCACTGCCTCCCATCGGGCGTTAGCGTCTCGCTGTGTGGCGGCCGGCGGCTTCGTCCTCGGGGCCTCGGTGACGGATCTGGCGGCGTTCACGGCGCGGTGGAGGACTTCAAAGCATCTGGCTCGGCCTGAGGGGAACGCAAACACTGGGGCTTTGAGCCTCCACGGTCGGCAGCACATCGCCCGCCGGTGCTTCCACAGAGCTACATCACAGTGTTCACCCTTTGTCTGCTCTAATCTCCATCTTTCTTCTCCTCTGACATTCTTTTGCTCTGTGACTCTGTGAGATGTGATGTCAACGTTACAGCTGGGAATCACAGCAAGGATGGAATCTGACAAAAAACACAACCACAGTCCTCTATAGCCGCCTTTCCACTACGTGGTACCGGCTTGACCCAGCCTTTTTGTGTTTCCATTATGTAAAAGTACCTGGAATCTGGTACCTGGTACTATTTTTGTAGTATCTGCTTGGCAGAGGTTCCAAAATGAGTCAAGAGATACTAAAATGTGGTGTATAAACACTGCAGACTGCTGATTGGTCAGAGTTGTCACTGCGTCATCAATGCGCCGCCTGCCATTTTTAACGAACCATTCAGAAGTTGAGTTAAAATACCAGTCGGCTAAACACATCCATGATGGCAGACTGTAAAACGACACCGTGGTCAGTCGAGGAGGTTCCGACATTTCTGTCCTCGGCGGCCGACGAAAAGATTCAGCGTGAGCTTAACGGGGCAACACTCAACGAGCAACTTTATCAGCAACTCTGAGAGCGGACGACAGCACACGGTTACCAAAGGAGCTGCACGTGTGCAATGACGGGAGAAGCTGAAGAAATTACATGCAACGTCGCTATGACGACCAGGTACTCTAAAGTCGGTACTATCCCGTAATGGAAACTGCCTCCTGGAATAGTACCTGGTACCTGAGTTGAGTCGGTACCACCTAATGGAAACGTGGCTTATCACGGTATCACCATGGACACCTCGGTTGGATTTCATCCCAGTCCATTTCCAGTAAAACTTTATCTAAAGCTTCACCCACACAGCTGATATTAACCCTTATGACATAATAATATTTAATGTTTAAGTCAAATTCTTCATTTATATTATTCTTTATATAAATACTAAATTTCTTATTTTTCTCTTTATATTTTCAGTTTTACTCATTTGTGGTTTTTCTACCTGTCTTTTTCTTTGCAGTTGCTTGTTGTATGTTAATTCTGTTAACTGAGAAATTTCCCCACAGTGGAATAAATAAAGTCTTATCTTATCTTACGACCGACCATAGAACAAGTCCTCCAAAGCATATCTTTACATTTTTACATGCTGTCGAGCCATTTTTAGAGCATTTTACTGAGCTATCAATACAACAATACAATCCTTATATCCCAGATTCCATATTCAATACTAACTCATACTAACTAAATAAACAGCAAAAAAGTGCAATAAACCATAAAAAAAATGAACAAAGATTTCTGAAAACGGTCACATGTGCACAAGGTGGTTTTTGTTGGAAACAAAATGGGGAAATATCCATTTTCCAAAACACCTGGCTACATGTAAACGTAGCCAAAGTTGAAGATACGTACAAGATGGTTTTACTCATTTTAGTTCAGGTTCCACTTTCAGCCCAATAGGATCTAAAGTGGGTCGGACCACTCAAATAATAGGCATAATAACAACTCCAAACTGATCGCTTTGTTTTAGTAAAAACAGCACAATTACATTATGAACATGTTTATAATTACAAACTATCCTTTCACATAAATAATGCGATTAACTACAAACAACCACGAGCCTGCAATGCTTTTAATACGTGCAATTTTAACGACATGACGACTCCGTTTATCATTTACACGTGTGCTTTACAACTTACAGATTACAGTCGCACTTGTTTTTCTTAAGACGTTTCACGTTGGTCGTGGTTGTTTGTGTTTTTCGCATTTTTTTGTGAAAAGATAGTGACATAATAGCCCATAAATAATGACAAGTCAACATTTTCTCTTTGTTTTAGCGCAAGAAAGTACGATTAAATAATGAAAATGTTTACAAACTATCCTGTCACAAAAAAATGGGGATAACCTGAAAAACCTGGAATTTCTTAAAAAAAAAAAAAAAAAAAAAAAAAAAAAAAGCAGTTTTTTCAATATCATGCCTCAGCGTATCATTTTTACATGCACATTACAGTTAGCAACAGGCACAATATTATTCAAATGTTGGAGTTTGGAACTGTTTAGATTCGTTAATATCATCAGCGTAATTTTTGCTTTTCTTAAATTCATCCCAGCGGCCGGATTGGACCCTGAGGCGGCCCGGTTTTGGCCCGCGGGCCGTATGTTTGCCACTCTCATGTTATGATATATTCTCATGTAGGTACTTTAGTCGACCTCTGCGCATCATGGAAACAGATGCACACCTCAGAACAAACCCCCACCCGCCCCGACCGAACCGTCACCGGGATGAAAGCCACCCCATCGCCTCCCAAACCCGGGGACGGGACTCAGCGATGCGTCAGCGTTTCCGTGACAACGTATCAGTGTCAGTGTTTACAGCCGCCGTGTGAGAATCCTGTCACCAGCACAAAGACACCAGCTCTGCAGACACAAAGCATTCTGGGACCTGGACCCGCCGTGAGCGTGTGCAGACGCGTGAGCCGCCGTGGTGAATTTGTTATGTGTTGAAACAGAATCAGATCCGGTCTGTGATGTGATGTGACAAAGGGTCGACCTGGATCCATTGTTCTGCTCCGTCACCGTCTGGTCACATGGTACAACTTCTGTACAAGAATTCAGCGGAAAGGGTTAAAACTATCAGGACATGTGTTTACATCTGCATCTTTAGGTTTATTTATGTCCCATCATCTGCTTCATGGTTTTTTTGTTTTTTTGGTTTTTTTTTTTTTAAATCAGAACTCACATTAAAGTCTATTTATTTTTTATTTATTTCCATTAAAATAAGCAGTAAATGACCTCCGTACTTTATGATAAATCTTGTACATCTTGTCTTTTACTTTGTTCACATCTTTAAAAATATTATCATTTTTGACTACATCTTCTATTTTTTTTTTTTACCCTCTTTTCATTGTATAACATCCTTTACATCATTCTCATCTTGTCAGATTTGGTTTCTTAACTTTGACTCCAGGCCACAGATGAGCCTTCAAACTGATTTGACGTGTATTGTGATAACTCTGGAAAGCAGCTCATATAAAGATGTTTACAGTGGGAATGTTTTTGGTTTCATCCCTCCGGTTAAGGTTATGCTTACAGCTCAAACAGCCTCAGTGTCAATGGGAAACACTGGTGCGTGTAAACACACCAGGGCTGCTTTGACATGAGCCGAAGACGCGATGAAACAGCAGATTTGCAGGTTCCTCTGCAGACACAAAGCCGGGTTTAAAGAGCAGACAATAAGAGGTTCCGCACCGGGTCGGATCTCACCTGGTAAAGCCGCCGTGCATGCGTCTCCTGCGGCGTCAGTCCGTCCACACGCACCGGCCTCTGGTTCCAGGACGCGTCGGATCCTCCAGGAAGCGGAACCCGGAGCCGGACCGTGACCACTGACACCCTCCGTCCGTCCTCCGTGACACTTTACCCGGACTGAACCTCCGCCGGAGCCCCACTCTATTGTCTCCACCGCCGGCCCCGCCCACCTGCCGCAGCGGCCAATCAGAGCGCAGAGCGGCGGTGCGCTGCTCTGCGACGGAGACGCCTTCACATACTGTGGGAATTTACAGCCTCAACGTGCCTTCCAAATTAACTAGCGCCATTGAAATGACAGATAATTACACATTTTGAATACGCACATTCTAGAATATCATCTATAATCAATATGCATATTTTATTAGTGAAGTTACATATTCATAGACATGATTTTTTTGAAGAAGTGAGTATCCAAAATTAATTTTAAATTTTCCTATCCCTAATAAAAAAAAAGTAAAGACACAAAGAAATCTTTAAAATGGAATGATCCCCCCCTCCCCGCGCACACACACACACACACACCCATAACTGTTCTGCCTTTTCATTTATTTTGTATATTGTCTGTTGTCTGTAATGTTTGATGTATTATTGTGGTTCTTTAAAAATATTTGTAAAATGAAGAAATAAATTTAAAAAAAAAATACAGCCTTGACTAAACCAGTGAAAGAGCATGACAAAATACATTTAAAAAGCAAAATAAGAACAAATATGGCTCTATAGCAGTGGTGCTCAATAGGGGTCACACTGAAAGGTCTCTTGAGGGGCCTTGAGATGGAACGTTTCTAAGAAAAACACTCAAATTACAAAATAATAACAGAAACAACTATCAAACTGAACAAATCTGATGTGCTTCATTTGTATAAAATAAGAGCCAAACTCAATAAAAAAAAGAAAGAAAAGAAAAAACATTAATCAAAATGCAGTGACGGGAAGTAATATCAATAAGTTCATGTCCTTAAAATATGGACAATTAAAGCAAAAGGAAAAATAAATTAGAAAATAAAAGACAAAAAAAGTCATCGTGATGAATAATGGTAAACTCCTTTATGCTTAGATTTAGAGTTGAAATTGATTAACTTAGTTTTATTTTAGTTGTTATGAATGTCTTAAAGATAGGGAGATTATTTTTGTGCAGAATTCCATCATCAAAACCAAAGTCAACAAGACTAACATTAATTAAAAATTAAGGTGAAATTAGACCAAAAAAAAAATATATATTAATAATAGATATAAGATAAACATCAATATAAAGACAAAACAAGGTGAAAATAACACAACAAAACAAGCTGGAAATTATGTAAAGGACAAAAAAACAAAGATAATATGGAAAAATCTTGGAGTTGGCTTATAGACATTGTCCAAAATGAATCTTCATATTATATAATCCACTTTTGAGACGATTGGTGGCTTCTTGGTGCTTGTTTTTGTTTTAGAATAATGTATTATCTGTAAAATGTTATTACTGACTCAAATCAATGATTCTTCCTGTTATCTGTCAAAGTGGGGGAAAAACTGATTATAAAGTAATTTAAAAACACATCAATGCATCAATAACAGGGTTTTTTTTTTTTTTTTGCATTGAAAATATGAATTATGAGCCCATTAAATACAATTATCTGTCTCACAGAACCTTTAATGTCAATAACACATTTCATTACTATTTTACTATATTGTGGGTTTATTCTAGTTTTAAGTCAGTTTTAGATTTTATCCCTAACATCATTCCAAAGCACATGTGTGTTTAGGTTTTAAACATGAGCAGAGTTTTGTCATTACAGTAAATCTCAATGATTATAGACTTACATTACACTAATATTAAATGAGAAACAATGAGACTAAATATTACAAAGCAGAGCATGATACATGAAAGCCTGCTATGTGTAGGAAAATATACTAATTTGTACTTAAAAATGCACCAGATTCAGGAAATGAAGTGTTTGCTGTTTAAATTTCCTGCAGAACAGGATGGAGGTTTTTTTTCCAATTTCTCCCACGTCCTCAAATGCAACACGATTAAAGGCCTGAAAGCAAAGCACAACATGTTCTGGGCAAAATGTGAGCGACTCCAATGCACATTGAAATCAAAGGTTTTCAGTGCTGCTCATTCTGCTGCTGCAGGAGGAGGAGGTTGAATGGAAAAGGTTTATTTGAACTGTGATATTGTCCTGGTTTCTGAGGCTGCGGTGAAAGCATGGAAGCTTCAGTTTCAGCTGCTGTCAAATGTCCTGGTTCATGACGCTGCGGTTTGGTTTATTGATTTGCTGCTCTGTGAAGCTGAGCTGTTGATCACAGGGATTAAATTGTGGTTTAGACTTTGGGCTGTGGACTCTCTAATGTGACCTTGTTCGACATGGATTCCTGAGCTGGTCATGAATGAACAAATGAATGAAACCTAATTAAATATATTTGACCAAATACAGATGTATGAGTAGATAAGAAGTTAAAAGGCCAATATAATAACAACTGTGTGAGTCATATTTACCATCTTTTTTTACAGTAATCCTTATTTATTGACATCTGTGATTTATTTGTTGCATTTCCATTTCTATCACTGTTTGCTGATGACATGTTATTTTAATTAAGTAAATAAACAGGCATGACGTATTAAAAATAATGAAAAATCTACAAAACCATTAACGTTAACTGACATTAAATGAATCACAAACAAAACTAACACTAAAACTAAAAAGAAAAAACTAAAAACTGGCATTTTATCTAAATAAAATGTATGAAATGGTAAAACTACCAGACAACCTGTTATCGAATAAGAACTTCCAACGGATTTATGTTGATTATAAATTGTTTACTGCTGCTTCTATCTTTTAGTCAGTACTGTTTAAACATTAGCCTGGTTGCATCATTAAAATCAATCCTAACCCTAAACCGTCAATATGAACATTTTGATAACATTATTTGTGTCGCCTGACTGCTAATCAGTACTTTCACTCATAAAAACAGATGAAACTCATCATCTAATGCCCTGTTTACAACAAAAATGGCTATTTAGCTAAATCTCTATGTTGCTCTCAGAAAATGTAATTTCTTTTAAACACCTTCCAAAAAAAAAAAGTTTAGGAAATAATGACGTCACCTCTAGATTTGCATGCGCCTATAGACAGCTTAAGCCCCGCCCCTTTTGCTGTGCATCATGGGACCTGAGTTCAGATAAATAAATCCAAAGTGGGCAAAACAGATAGGATACAGGAACATGTCCTTTGCAGTGCTAAGCTAACACTAAGCAGACGCAACAGTGCAAGTATTATTTTCTTCAAATAAAACTCACTGAATGACACAAAGAAGAGCAAAAACAAATGTCGAATTATGAAGCGATGATGATAAGTTTTGTCTTATCTTTGCTGTTTTCTGATCATTACTTAGTTTTATATGAAATAAGCTTCTGCTATTGACTAATATTGTTTTGTGTTAGCTTGAAATGTTTCCTGGAGACAAATGGTCCAGAGTTTAACACGTTAATGTGCAGGGCGGAGGCAACGGCGGCGAATACCTGTGTTAACGTCCTCCTCGTTACTCACTGTACTTCTAACACGTGTTTGTTGGAGGGGTTTCATCGTATTAAGCGTCAAATCTGTAATATCAGCGTTGTGAGTGTTGACAGAATCTAATTATCACTTCATTTAGCGTCCTTGGCACGGCAGAAACACAAATGAGACACGGTATTTTTCATGTCCTGTTGTGTTGATGTAAAGAGTTTGATTACGGGAAAGAAAAATGGCTGCAATTACGAGGAGACACTGGAGATGTGTTCACAGACTCCTGCAGCTTCAGCATCGGTGGGTGTAACTTCCATAATTACCCTTCAGGATGTTATAACTGAGGAGGACTGAGAGGTGAGGAAACTTCTGCACCGCCTCTGAATCCAGTCATCGGGGAAAGATAATGATTGACAGCTGTGAGCACCAATCACCGTTAGGATGCTTTTGCGACAGAAGGTTCGAATGGTTCTGTAACTTTAGGTCAAGAGGAGAAGCTGCAGATCCTGGAGGAGGTGGAAAGGAGGAAGGCAGCAAAGACATAAGACATAGTAGTCATGTGAACAGTCAACAAAATGAATTTAAAAGAAATGACCAAAATAATCGACAAAATTAAAGGGGTCGTATTTATCTAAACCCACTCTTATTAGTATGTGGTTCATTTATTTGTGTATCTGGAAAGTTTGAATTTGAACCCTCCAGGTGCTGCAAAGCTATCTTTATATTGATTCTGACAAAAATTGAGTGGGTTTCTACAACTTGTGTCTATTCCTTCTTAATTTGTTTCGTCACGGCATTTGCACATATAAGGTCCAGACTTCCGACCAACATTTCTCCGAGTACGACATAATTGTTTGTCAGCAGCAGCGGT
>JAPQRP010000029.1:29691048-29734974 GCA_037367295.1 Apogon hyalosoma | reverse complement strand
GATCGTCATTTGCATCAAGTATTTTGGAAAATCAAACAAAAACATCATTTGCATAATAATTTGGAACGCAGTGTATTATGTTATGGCCCCTGAACTAAAATGAGTTTGACAGCCCTGGTTTAGAGGATTTAACAAACGAATCAACGCTGAAAATCATTATGATAGAATAATAGGACATTTCTTTTGTGATCTGAGCTATATTTCTGTCAGTCACTGTGTTTGAATTTACTCTGTTGTTTGTGTACAGTTAAAGGTTTAAAGCTGCAGGATCAGATCTTTACTCTAATTGGTCACCTGTTGTGTTTTCTCTGTTTAACTGTAATTTGCTTTAATGAGTTGAGGATTAACTGGAACTGGGCCATCTGGTCTGTGGATGCCCCAGTTCAGTGGAGATTCAGGTTCCAGTGGAAACTTTACATGAAGTCTGGAGATAATGATGATGATGATGAGTAGGGCTGGATAATCATCATCATCGTCATAAAATAATTTTGTAACATATCACACTGCTATAACCTACTATATAATATTGTGAAAATTCTATGACTATTTCTACATTGTCTTTTGTCTTTAAGGTTTGGTTTGTTCACTTTCAAAGGCAAATTTTAATACTTTGAAAATCTGTGAAAAATTCAAAAAATCTACATTTCTAAAAAGTGTGAACAGTTTGTAGACAATTAGAAATTTTAAATTAATCTGACCAGGAATTTCACAGAGGAAGTTTGCTGAAATGTAGACACGGGTGACCTTGAGTTTGACCTTTCAAGGTCACTCAAGGTCAAAGGTCATGGACCCAAATGAAAGTCCATTTATGACTTCTTATCAGTGCTCAATAGTAAATATAGTGATATCTCTAACCATTTTTATGTTATAAACCGTCAAAATATGGACGACGAAGACAACGAAGATGATGACGACAAAGACGACGACAAAGATGACGATAAAGACAACAACCAAGATGGTAATGATGACAGACGACGACAAAGATGACGATGACAAAGACCATGACAAAGACAACGACAAAGATGATGATGACGAAGACGACAACAAAAAAGATGACAACCAAGATGATGATGACAAAGACGACAACAAAGACGACGAAGATGACGACAAAGACAACGAAGATGCCGAAGCCTGGGACAGACACAGCTCCTTCACATACACTCACGGTCTATCGGCTGCGGAGCTAAACTCCAGCCTCTAACTTTTACAGAAGCAGTGAGTTGATGTTTCCTTTGATAATAATCAACAGACTGATTCCAGACCAGGGGTTCTGCTCTTGTCATGCGTGACTTCATGTGTTATTTTTTGGCCCTGACTTCAGACTTTCTCACTCCTCCATATGACCTCATGATGGCGGGGTCCAAAAACAATAGGGGTGTGAGAGGAAGCACTCCTTCCTGTGCGAGTCCACCCGAGCAGCGTTCCACTTCACATTCCAGACGTCCACACATGAAGGAGGAGAACGGCGTCAGGGCTTTTATGTTGAGGCTCCTTCATGTGGACCTGGATCCGCTGGGGACAAGTATGCAGCAGGTCCAGGGGTCAAGTCACTAAATACTTTCCTTAATGGATTCCGTCAGTGGCGGCGGCTAAATGAGGTTCTGGGCGGAAAAGAGCAGCGCTGAGCTCATTCCAGGGGCCGGGCTGGGCCAGGCCCTCGGTGACAGAACCGTGTGTCATGTGAATGAAAACCTCATGTGTGGAGGATGTGAATGGGCCGTTGAGCTGCCATCGTTGTGGTTTATCCTCCGTTCCTCTGGGTTATCGCGGCCCGGCGTCAGCTTCGACTTAATGTTTTTCAGCTGTCAGTGCGGCTTTAAAGCCTGTTTATGACAACAGAAATACTGTTCTGTCCAGTGGGCTTTAAATTAGGATGAAACTAGATACCAGGTTTACGACGGCAACCCACATTCCCACCCACAAGCAATTTTTCAATGACTGTTAATTATTGAACAGAAACTAAACAGCGGCCTTTTCAGTCTCAGTTGGATTCAACATCGACGAACATCTTCGTCCTGCATCTACTGCAGTTTCACAACAAAGTCTATAAAGGGGCCAAGTCAAGGCAAGGTTAACATCTGGTCAAAACATTAAATTACAATAATCTACACCAAACTAATATTTTTGGGTGGGTAATAACTTATATTTTCAGGAAAATGTATTTTGAAATTGAAAAAATTGAGGAGTTTTATGTGTGAATGTTTGGAAAGTAACAGTTTAGTGCCGTCATTCTGGGTTCATTTATAAAGTCTATAAATAAACTAAATTTATTCCAAATACATTGATATTTGACTATTATATTATTTAGATCATATTCTTAACACAGTGCTTAAAATTAATAAATGCATATATCTATACAAAATACATTTGAATATAATGTTAAAATTATTTGTATGTTGTAAAAACTGTAAAAAAAAAAAAAGCAAATATTTTTATCCTCTAACCAACTATTAGGTTGTAAAATAGAGGGTTTAAGGTATACACTGAATACATTTGAGGATGAAAATGTCAAAGGAACTTCACTTTTGAGTCCTTTGTAATTCAAAAAAGTAGGCGTTAATATTGTGTTCATCTCTGACGCAGTAGTTTGTAGATGTAAACATTTGTACAATGCAATTTTACTTTTTGCACTCTACAACAAAGCAAAAAGTTTGGAGTTGACATATTTATAGGTTATGTTTCTAATTTACTGGTCCGGCCCACTTGAGATCATATTGGACTATATGTGGCCCCTGAAATAAAATGAGTTTGACATCCCAGCACTCACAGACCCTCAAACATGGACCTGGTTTGTACCATTTTCATTAAACCTGAACCTTTTCTCCTCATCTCCACCTTTACGTCTTCCGGTTCCGTTACCTCTCTTCTGCTGCCGAGTGCCCTCCTGCAGATCGGCCTCCAGCTCCGCCAGCTCCATACCCTGGGGGGTGTTGGGGGGGGTGAGGAGACAGGACGGGTCCAGAGCCAGGCTCTTGTGGTAGACCAGATCAGCCTGGCCTGGGAGGGCGTTCTGCAGCTCCAGACTCTTCAACTTCTGGGTCAGAACCGCCTCGCAGCTGCTCAGGTCACCATGAGTCCCCCGGGCCTGGGAAGGCTCAGAGGGGCAGGTTGAGTCCTGTTCTGGGGAGGGACAGGGATCCGGGCCCAGGACCCCCTGATGGGCCGGATCCTGCGAGGCCGAGGTCGTAGACTGGCTGTCTGCGGTCGTCCCTTTGAGACTCTGAGTTCAGGGAAAATAAAACCAATCATTAGCAGATGTAGAGACATCAAAGTGGACTGTGGTGGACTGTGAGGGTACCTGGTCCACCGGATCGGGTTCAGGCCGGTGCTTGCTGCAGGGGAGCTGCCGTATGAAGTCCTGCAGCCGGGCCAGCTGCTCGAACAGGGCGGGCTCCACCACGGCCTTCCCCAGCTCCAGGTGGAAGGTGCTGCTGGGAAGGATGAGCGGCGGGTGGTTGTCGAAGCTCTCCAGGATGTCAGCTGTAGGGAAGCACGAAAAAAAGCACCGTCATACGCCACCACGAACCCGACCTTCACCACGGCGCTCTAGTGAAATTCAACTCTGATGCACAGCCACCGTATTTGGGTTAACACCTTATTAACGGCGGTAAATAAAGATATGCCGAGGGCGCGTTGATGGATTAAGCGCCGGTGTTTTATCCAGCGGGGAGTAATCAACCTGAGTCCACGGAGGTGTGGACCTCCTGCTGGGGGGGTAGGGGAAGGGGTCGAATCCAGGGGCTGAAGCTGATTGGTGCAGACAGATTTAAAGGCTGAGATTACTCTAAAGAGAAACACGAGCTTCCACTTAAAAACACACATGACTGCGAACAGAACGATAATTACAGACGGTTATTCTTAGACTGAGGTTCTTTATTTTGGTTTATTTTGGTCGAGCACGTCTTGTGTTTAAGAACTCACATTGCACTCATTTTATTCAGCCAAAAATAAATAGAAATGAGCAAAATTAACAAAATAAGTTCTGTTCTTGTTCCACATTTGTCATAATCTCACATCTTTTTGTTTCGTTCGATAAAGTTTTTCTCTGCTGCTCTATTTTTATCCTGTTATTCGGGGAAATTTGTCTCTTCTCATTTCCAGTAGCTGCTTTACTAACACAAAAAACAGATGATCACAACTACTTTATTTATTTTTAGTTTAATTAAACATCCAGTTTTCCTCAGACTAAGCATTTAATCCTTTCATGCATGGTGTTATTCATCTTATATTAGCAATAATATCTAAAATAGTGACTCCCAATTGGCTGTTTCTGGTTATGATACCACAATACCAAAATTTCGACATATATCAGATATTTGATATTACCACTGATGTGTACCATCCATTAGTTGTTTTTTATTACATGAACTTTTCCTAAATAAATCATATGTTTTTTTATGGGAAGAGGCTTTTGTACAATATGCTAAAACTACATATTTACGCTAAAGTTGTGTTTAAGCTGTTACAAACAAATGACTGTAACATATGTTATTCACTCAAAATACTCCAATTGGACACATTTAAGTCTTGTTTGGGAGTAATAATAATAACATTAAGTTTTATATGTATGTTATTAATTCAGTGCTGTATGCATGGTTTTAGAACTGAGTTTTACTGTGTGTTTTATGTATGTTTTTGGGGTTGATGTCTGTATTTTCTGTAGGACACTTTTGCAAAAGAGATTTTTAATCTCAACAAGTCTTTTTTTCCTGGTTAAATCAAGGTTAATAATAATAATAATAATAATAATAATAATAATAATTCTAGTTCTGGTTCAGATGTTATTGTCAAAAGCACAGCCTCTTCAGACCTGATTAAATGAAAACATTTGTTGAGTTTCTTATGTATCGTCTGGTGCAGCCTCGTGTTGATCCAGTCAGGTTAAAACACGCCACATACACAACAGACGGTTCTGGTTTCTGTTACAAGAGGAGTCTGGTTACCGGAGTTTACAGTAAACACAGTCGTCTTGTAGAACAGAGACTCCATGATTCTGGTCCCGGGAAAAAACAGAAACTATAATTACAGTGTCGCGGATGTTGGAGTTCACATCAGGTCTGTCCGGGCTCAGATCAGACACGAAGACGAGACGGCGACTGTAACAGGAGTCGATTTTATCCTTGTGTTGATATGTATGATCTCAGAGAATTAATTAGCCTTCATTTACATCGACATCTTCACTTACAGTATATTTTTACTGAGAGTTTTAACAGATGCTGCAGCAGAGGTCAGCTTCATCATGGCAGGTCATTACAGACAGATTTCCTGGTACTCCTTCATAGTGATTGGTCGTCACACCTGTCAATTACCTACTTTTATTTAATTAAAACTGACTAAAAAACAAACTGGTCAGAAAGACTTGACAAGATCAGCTCTCAGAAACGCCATTTTCAGTTTGGTCCTGTTGTCAATGTAATCTGTTATTATATTGTTTTAGTAAAATAATATGTAAAGTGGAACAGTATAGTCTTAATTGAAATTTAATAGTTTGGCTCTTCTGTCTTTTTTTTCTTTTTTTTCGTATAAAGTTGCCCAAATATTGATTAATTATTTTGATGTAGATGTTTACTTCAACTGTTTACTTGTTAATAAAGTCAAGTTTTCACTGTCGAAAGCTTTTTGGGAAGTGACAGCGATGACATCAGCTGATTGATCGTCTATCAGCTTTGGGGATGCACCGATACACCAGGTGGATATCGGAATCAATCAATATTTGCACATATTAGCCAATATCTGCATGTCTTTTTATCGACGGTAGAGTCATGTTACTTCAATGGTTTCTTCATAAATGTGTTTAATTCTATGTTCATTAAAAGTTAATGTGATGAAGAACTGAAACTAGGCAGGAACTATTTTTATATTTATTATGAGCATAAATAACAACAAAAAGACTATAAAGAAACAGAGAAATCGATATTGGCCATGCATCTGTGATTGTTTTTATATCAACCTTGTAAATCCACCATCAGTCGACCTCTGCAGCTTTCATCTCTGCTCCAGTTGGCTGTAAACAGAGGCTGAATGTGTCACAACTGGTGATAAAATGGTTTACAGTGGTTTTAGAACGGAGTTTTATTATGTGTTTTATGTACGTTTTTAGTGTGGATGTATGGATGAAATCTATACTGTCTGTAACTTCTGCTGCTGCAAGACACTCTAGTAAAAAAGATTTTTAAGGTTTTTTTTTTCCTGGTTAAAAAAAAAAACAAAAGAAAAAAAACCTGAAAATTAGATGCACCTCCACAATCCTCTAAACTGGAACATATTGATACATCTGACAGGCCTTATTTGGACGAGGCTCCATTGGCTAAAAGCCCTAATTGATCAGAACAGAATAAGGTGTTTCCATGACGCCAGAACATCCAGGGGGCGGGGCTTATAAATCAGGATGTAAATGAGAAAGTGACGGACCTGTCCGGAGGGCGTCGTCAGCGTCGTCCGCAGATGGGCTCCATCCTCCGGGACAGGTTTTACCGGCGCTGTACTCCCTCAGCATGTGGTGAAGCTGAGCCGGATTCAGCGCCGAGAACTCGGACCTGAGAGCCGCCCAGGACGCCTGGACGACACAAAACACAAGAAAACAAACAGTTTAACATGAAGCAGGACCTGGCCCTTCAATGTGGGACGTAAACACAATACATCAGACGCACAAAGGCTTTTGGAGAATGACAGGGTGAGACAAACCAGCATTTTCCCATCATGCACCATCCATAAAAGGAAACACAGTCAGCGCTACTCTCTCATTTGTATGCAAAGTATTTTAAACCAATTACATGATCGGGTAAGTTGTTTTTGTTGCCGTCACCCCGGGGCCAGACGTGGTAACAAAGTCTCCTGGGAAAATATTTGTCAATGTGAATGTGGAGAAACAGTCAGTGGAGAAATTAACACATCAGCTTTGTTCTGTTCAGCATGAGAAGTGTAAACTTTTCATTATGGTTCCTCTCAGGTTACGCTCGGTCCTTATCATCAGCCGTAACCGTTTCCTCCTGCAGATCTCATTCAGCCACGTTTGAGAAAGACAATATTTGATCTTTGGACGACTATGGAAAATAGCTGAAGGATAAGGAAACAGGTGAGTCACACACAGCGACATTTGTGTAATTATTACAACACAAACATCACAAACGTTTCAGTCGGATCAGTGTGTTTCCAGCTGAATTGGTGGAAGTTCAGACTTGGCCCAGACATCCCGGGGCCACGGCACAAACCACAGGCTAAAAGCTGCTCGGTCCCTGCCCTTCTCTCAGAACAAATCCACTCTCTGAGCTCAGCACAAGGTGAAGATGCAATCCTGCTTATAAACACCAGAAACTTAAAGAGTCTGTTTGTTATGTCTGACATTTAATGTTTGGCAGCTCCAGCTCCTGAAATAACTGCTCACGTGTTGTTTTCTCCACATCCCTCTGGTGTAATTTACAGCTGTGCCACTTCAGCTCCTAAAGGCCAGAGCTCCAGATGGAAAACGCTGAATCTGATGAGGGTGTGGCCTCTGCTGCAGCCGCCGCACAGTGACCTCATGACGGAGGAGGGAGACGGGAAACTGCCAGCTCCCCTCGGAGGAACCGTCCCATGATCGGACCGGACACAAGCGTGGACAGATACAGCGTGGTACAGGTGGAGCACAGAGATGTGTCATACCAGGAGGCGTACGGAGCAGAGGAAGGGGTCTATGTTTAACCCAGGGGTGGCAAACATACGGCCTGTGGCCCAAAACCGGCCCGCCAAAGGTTCCAATCCGGCCCGTAGGAGGAATTTAAGGAATGCAAATTTTACACTGAAGAAATTAACAACCAAAGGTGTCAGAATCCTTTTAGTTCAGGTTCAGGTCCACATACACAGCAAATGATCGCAAGTGGGTCAGAACCAGCAAAATAACAAAGCTTACGCTGTCGGGGGCCGACAGCAAAGGTATACCCCTGAAGTCTCCCCAATCCTCTGCTATATAATAAAGCAAATAAACGACACAATGGACAAAAGATACCAACTTAACTCTTATTCAGAAAGCAGACTGTGGACATAAACTGGGACATTGTGTAGAAATACCCATAACATAACTAATCAATTTCCTTCATCTACTGTTTATTTGACTGTTGTTTGTTTTCATATCCAACTAATTCTATAAAGCCCTGTGAGGCGACCTTGTTGTGATATAGGGCTCTACAAATAAGATTGAATTGAATAACTGTTCATTTGATATTTTCTGACCATTATCAAACATCCCCCTACCATTTGGAAAAAACAGCCCACCCGGTGTCAAAATATGACATCACGTAAACTCAAGGTAGTGGCATGAAGAAGATAATTGGTAGACAATCGATATGAACTCAGTTTGAGCTACGTGGACCTGATAGCAGCAGAATAAGGGTCAGAGAACCCATTTTTCACACAAAACTCCACCTAGTGAATGAAAATGACACCGTATGAACTCTGGATGGTGGACGGAACATGGACATTTTGGAAGACAATCAATAGGAGCCAAATTTGATCTCAATCGGCCCTTCTTGTTTAATTTATATATTAAAAAAAAATTATTTCCAACTAAAGCACCCCCATTTGGATGACTTACAATACTGATAGAGAAGCTGAACTCCACAGGGTTCTTCCACTTGGGGTCCACTGTGCTGGTTATCAAGGAGAAGAAATCTGACCAAATCTGAGTTGGCGCATTCACGTGAAGGATATCTGGCGGTGGTGGATCTGGTGGTGGCAGTCGGGGTAAAACCATTATATCCCCGAAACTCCATTTTATGGATATAATGACACAAAAGGTTACAAATAATGACAACTCCAAATTTTTGTCTTTGTGTTGGCATAAAAAGTCAAATTACATGAAAATGTTTTATATTTACCAGCTGCCCTTTCACAAAAAAATATGAATAATGTGAACAAATATGAACATGAAATGTCTTAAGTGGAATTTTATCAATATTCTGCCTGTTACTAAATGTTTTGTGTATTTGTAGATCCACTGTGATCTGTAAGTTATAATGCACATGTGTAAATGATAAACTGAGGCAGAATATTATTAAAATTGCACTTATTTTTCTTTGGTTCATGTTATTCACATTTTTCTGACGGATAGTTTGTAGATTTTTACCTTTGTCGCTATAAAACACAGAGAAAAGTTTGGAGTTGACATTATTTATAGGCTATTGTGAATGCGGCCCCTGAACTAAAATGAGTTTGACAGCCCTGGTTTAACCCCATAACTGGGTCAGAGAACAGCAGCTTCATGTTTAGTCTGGTTAAAAACAAAACAGCTTCAACCTGTCATTAAATAAAGACATCAGAGGAAGTAGATCCAGCGTTTCCACATCCATGAAATGATTGCGCAGCTTTTAAAATGACTAAACTGGTGAAAATGAGACAAAAACGCACTGGATGTACACCTAAACCCCGATTCCCAAAAGCCTGGTGCAGATATTCACATGCAGTCAGAATTCAAATATTAACATCTGCACAAAAACTCACTTTGTTTCATAATCTGTAACCTGAGCGGATGAGGCCGATCTGCTGGGCCTGGGGCTGATTCTGGACTTTCAAATTCACCTAAAAATACCCAAAAACCTCCATCTGATGTCTCATGTCATGACTTTATTTGCACTTAAATGTCATTTGGCACTGTCTCATTCTGAATATTACAGTTTGTTTTGCACCTTCAGGTTTATTTGAGCACATTACAGTTAAAATCCAGGTTCTTTACCCAGATCTTTTTTTTTTTTTACTTCTAAATGTATTATCTATTTATGATTCTCATTATACTGCAGAATCAGTGACATCTTTTAAATCACTTCTTAAAACGCATTTTTATAGACTTGCCTTTATGTGATGCTGTCTCTTTTTAATGTTTGAATATTTAATTCTACCCTGTTTTGGTTATTCATTTATATTGACATACATGATGTTGTTTTATTCCATTCCTTCATTTTCACATTGATTCGACAGCCTCATGTTATGTAATCTCTGCCCTCTCTATATTCTGTACATTCCAGTTTATTCAGTCTCATGTTTCTGAGTTTGCTGTACATATCTTTTATTGTGTTGTGCTGTTTTCTATGTGTTAGTGTCTTTGCTTGCGTCTTTTTTTTTTCTTCAGTTGTATCCTGCTGTTGCGCCCTTCTGCTTTGTCTGTCGAAGCACTTTGTAAACTCAGTTATTAAAGGTGCTATATACATAAACGTTATTATTATTATATTCTATTTTCAATGTGTGTCATGCTGCTGCTGCTGCTGCACTGTAATTTCCCACTTTGGGGTAAATAAAGTCATGTATCTATCTAAACCTCTCATAGAGATCAGGTTGAATATTACAAACATTTCTTCTTATGAACCTGGGATCTTAATCAGCACAAAATATTTCATGAACAGGTGTTAAACCAGAACAGTTCATGGTGCTACTGGCATTCATAGACCAGTCTGTGTGGATTTGGCCCTGAAACAAACAACAAACCGATCGACTGCAGCCTTAAGATTCTGCAGACAGGTCATCTTTCCTCTGTCATATCAACCCATTGGCTGGTCTCAGATCAGAGTTTAACTGTTGTGGTCGTGTTTGTGCCATTTGGCTGAAGGGCAGCAGAATAAACCGGTTCCTCACTGGACTAATCCAGCCTTAAGGTTTCTTGGAAAACCCTTCGTTACGAGAAAAGCTCAAACATTAAATGTGAAATAAAGCTGCACAAGACGGCAATAAAATCAGTCTTCACATCAGATTAAATGATCTTTCTTTACATCCTTTTGATCCCTGATGACATCTAAATCAATGCAACCACATCTGGTATTAGTGGCATCCAACAAGTCAAACATTGAGGTAAGACACATAACCACACGTCATGAATCTGAGCCAGGAGCAGGTTTAGAGGTTTATAGAACTGATCCATCATACCTGGTGGTTTTATGTGTCATTCTGTCTTTACTGTATTTAACCCATAAAGACCCAAACATCCACTGGTCACCAAAACCATCTACTGATCTAAAATGTTTAATACCTGTTGATCCACTAATCCTATCAATGCCGTTAAATAATTCAGATAAAATGCAGTTTTTTGTCTTTTCATGGTCATCAGATATGACCCAATTGGACGTTCAGAGGCTCCGTAGTTACCGTGGAAACTCTGGCATATTCTACAACATTGATTCACCAGTAAAACCCATGGAGTTGGATCAATGACAGTGGATGGACACACTGGGGTATTTTTTCAGTTATTGATATTTTGCTGAAAAAGTCAGTTTTTCTTCAGTTTTCTCTGTTTCTCATATAATAACCTTCAACTTTAATCTGAGCTTCTATGAACATCTACATGATCAGTTAATTAAATATAAGAAAATACATGATTTACACTTAAAAAATGCAAAAATCAGAGGATAATATTATAATAAACTAGCACGTTGACCCGTGGGGAACCACAGGTTCTAGATGTGGTAGTTTTTATGCTGGGGAGAGCGGACTTTTGGGAAAAGATGTGAGTCTACATTTTATAAGTACTGACATAAAAATTGTTTTTTAAATCATTCTTTAAAATTTAAATGACAATTAATATCTAATAATAATAATGATCTCCCAAAATATTGGTTCTATCAACTTGCTGTTTTTGCTAGTCTGTTCCTTGACCAAAAATACATAAGTATGACAAACTGCAGCAGTCAGCTCCTTCCGGATTTTGTGTGATGCCTAACACACACACACACACACACACACACACACACACACACACACACACACAAAAACCAGAGTCCACTTCCCTTTTAAAATACAATATGGTGACAAATCACTTAAAAAAGGTTAAATACAGAGAAAAATCCATTTGAGAACAGCCATAAAAGCAGCTCTGGGTCAGAGCTTCTTTTTGTGGCACAAAGTGTAAACAATATCTGAATGTGTAACTAAGAAAGTGGTGGTTAAGAGGGGATTATCTGTCGGGCTGGCAACGCAGCAACTGTACAGTGAAGTCTAAACAGTCGCAGTAAACGAACCCTCGCTGTATTGTCTGAGCGGCAGAGTCTGTGACAGGCTTTCATATGAACTTCACTGTTTCCCACACAGGCTCAGGCAGGTTGCCAGGTAAATTAATGGCTGCTCAAGTATATTTGGCAACACATTACAGCGTTTTATCACAGGTCTCATTATGATTTGACGTGGAAATATGACACTATGACACAGTGATTTGGTTTCACAGAAAGTGCCAATGACATAAGTGAAGCCATGAGTTCATTAACGGAGGGAAATGAGGCTGTTTCCTCTGATTAATGAGTCATGTGTCAGAGATGGACGTGTCATAATCCTAAACTATAAACCTGGCAGCCCTGTCAACCAAGTTGGGCAATAAAAAGGTGAGAATGTCGCACCTTTATTCCAGCTGTGATCCGTATAAAGCCCAGGTCAAAACAAACATTCACAGCAAAACTGATCGGATTCAGACAGGATCCATTTAGTTGCATTTTGTTTAATTTTTGTTTAAATTAATTTCTCATTGTTTGCTGCTTATTTTTTTGTCTTTCCTCATTTTGATGCTTATGTTTGTCCATTTTTGTCAAATTTCTCCCTTATTTTGTAATTTTTTGTCGGAACCTGAGTGACGGTGACACCTGACACTCAGTTTGTCAAAGAACAACAGGCTGGATTTAGAACATATTGTGTTATTCACAGTATTTACGACCGTACTTCCCCGTTAAGGTATTATCAGCTGTTTTCCTGTAAGTCCTGTCTCAATAGTCCACCTCCTTCAGAGGCAACACCAACTCCTCTAAACAGATCTCAACCAAACAAAAGCAGTCATAGCACTTCAGTCCAACACAGACATACAGAAAAACCTCAAAAGCTCAGCCTCGGTTTGTCATTCCAGACAAAATTACAAGATACACACTCATGAGGGGTAAAAGGAGATGAATAAGTGACAAAGACTTAAAAAGTAGACTGAGTAATTTGTTCTTTTGATGATTTGAAAGTAATTTGCTTAATTTCAGTCCTAAAAAATAACATTTTAACCCTTTAGGCACTTGAGTTAAAAAAAAAAAAATCAATTTTGATATTAAGATTTCAAAAAGCTGTATGTTGGTAGTGTTTAGAGATAAAGTCATACTGTAAATGAAAAAAATATTGGTTATGATCCAAAGTTTATGATGGGATTAAATTTACTCATTTAATTTGTATATTGTGATGTCACAGGGTGGCAGCCATATTGGATTCCATATGTTATAGTAACATTTAACTTTGAACATATTTATATGGAAGTTTTCTTTGTGTTTTTATTTTTTTCTTATCTTATCTTTGAAATAAATTAACTTAAACATTATTTGAAATTAAAAAGTACCAATAAGTTTAAGTAGCTTTTTATCCAAGCAGCAGAGTAGCCAAATGTGTCCTTATCTATCACAACTAAAACTAAATAAACTTTACATACTTACTAAACCAGTTCAGGACCATGCCTTTCAAACTGGATTTTATTCTTCACTTTGAATAGAAACATGCACTGAAATGGGGTTAGGATTGAAGGGGCACACCTGTTGGTGGGAGGTATGTCTGGAGCTATGGTCTGTTTCATTCAGTTATGTTGCTTGTTGCCACATTGCGACGTTGGCACTTAAAAGGTTAACATTCCAGAACTCTTCCAGGTTTTTCTAAGACCACAGGAACCCTGAATGTCACACTGGATGCCAACACTGTTGTGTAACACCTGTTATCTAAAGTCATAGAGCAGAGCAGCTTCATGCGGTTTTGTTTGTTCAGAGTAAACATAATGATGGGTCTGCTCTGTTTAAAAAAGACACACGAGAAGCATCTGAACCTGCCGTTACAGCTGCAGCGTGAAGGGTCAAGTCAAGTTCAGGTTTCCTACGATGGAAAGATCTGCACCTAATCCACAAACATGTAAAACTGATGTTGTACTTACACCTTTAAGACAATGAAAACACTCAGACTGACGCAAACATGAGCTGACATGTGAGGCAGCGCCGCCCAGGATAAGACAAACAGGAAAGGAGAGGCGGATGTCCTCTGACCTGCAGAAGGGTTTCTTTGGGCGTCGCCAGCAGATTGACGGCGGCCGAGAGCTTCTGGAAGAATTCGGCGGCCACATCACCCAGACCGATGCTCTGGATCCAGTCCATCAGCAGGTCCAGGTTGGCCCGGATCTGTACGCCCCGGGACCACTGGTAGAACCCGCCCACAGAACCTGAGGAGGACACGTATCTGAGATCAAGTCCATGTCAGACCACATCACATTGTTAGGTCAAAGGGGCCACTGCTGTATACGCAGAGAATGAAGACACTAATTAAAGTAGATAAGAAGATCATTTTACTTTTATTTTCAGATATTTTACTTCACTAAAAAAAAAGTCAAAGTTGAAAGAAGGCAATGGCCATTTTTTTGTCGCTTAATATTATTTGTAAAAGACACTACAAGGCAAAAACACATATGTCTCTAATTTTTTTCAATTCGAAGCTTGTTTTTATCCATTTGTGTATTTTGGAACAGCAGTTTATATTACAGAGCATAACATGTATAATATCAAGAGCAGTTTTGGACCCACTGCCATCCAGAATTTTTACAAATTTGAGTAACTATATACATATTGGGAGAGAAAACGTGTACAAATTGACAAAATAAATAAAATCAGGGAGAAGGGATCAGATGAGGTTAGAAACGACAATAAATATATAAAAACAATGAGAATAAGGTAAAGTCAAAGTTACAGTTCAAGCTTCCACAAAACCTGGTTGTAAAGGCTGAATATACTTGACCCAAGTCCATTTGTGTATTTTGATTGAATTTTGTTAAAGCTAGCATACATGGAAATATATATAAAAGACAAAACAACACAAAAATACGAGGAATTTGATGATTTTGTCCTTACTGTTTTAATTGACTGTATTTTCAATGAGTGCAGTTTGACTTCTTACTCAACATAAAGTCATGGTTTAATACAAACCTTATATCACAGCATGATTTACAAGATGTAAATCTCAGGTTTTAAGTTATTTTGTAGTGACCAATGAATTATTAGATATATTATGCACTTTTTTTATGTTATGCTGCAGGACTTGAGTCACAATATTTGTTGTTTCATGTATAAATCACAATAAAGTGAATGATATATCACTGTAATTGGTGCCTTATAAGCCTCGACTCCAGTAACTGATCCTGGATGTTTGACTTATTCCAATATAAAAAAAAATCCCACTATCAAATCCCCAATGCCATATTTTTTTCTCTCTCTTTTTTTGATAATTTAGTTTATTATAGTTATCATTAAGTTTATTGATTCAACATTATCCCAGTCTCATAAAGAAATGAGTGCCATTCTTTTGCTGCTATAGTGAAACATACTAGACATTGTGTTTAGGTTTATAAATTCATGGTTCTAGAGGGAAATGCAAGTGAAGCACACTCTCCTGCTTTACCCAGAGTTTCGTCTCTCAGACAGAGCTGCACACACTATGAGCAGTGCAGTAACAGAGCAGAGCACAATAAATCACAGTAGGCTGGGAACACAAACTCACCTCCCATAACACAACAAAACAAGAAGAAAATAAGAAAGTCAGACCAAGCTCGGGAAAATGAAAGTCAGAACAACGTTTTCCTTGGTCGCTAGCTCACCTCTCTCCATTAGAGTGTTGAACAGCGAAGCGTTGATGAAGAAGAAGAGGTAGGCGCAGAGCTGTAGGGAGATGTCTGGATGCACCTGGAAGGCCGTGAGGAGCTTCAGCGCCTCCTTCAGGACCTCCAGGATCCCGCTGAGCCCATCGGGGATTCGCAGCTGACCGCTCTCCGAGAACGGGTTTCCATCCAGGAGCCCCGGCAAAGCCGAGTACATACTCTGTGGAGATAAGGCCATGGAGATCTACTTTATGAACCATCCAGTGTCAGGATCCCCCTGACTCCAATTCACCCGCTCACAAACTCAATATAAAAACTCAGACTAACTTGCATTATGTAAAATACTCCAACTAATTTGCACTACAATAATAAACATATATTTTTATTAGACCGGATCCCTGTACATATACATTTACTGTATAAAAACTCCTATGTGCACTTTCTGCAAATATTACAATATAAAACCCACTGTAAATAATATATACATTAAAAATATATTTTTAATAGACCAGACCCCTGTTCACATCCACTCACTGTATACAAACTCCAATTTGCACTCTGTACATATTACAATATAAATCCACTGTAACTCTCAACCCATTGTTGTCCTTGTCTCTAGTTGAATGTCTATATTAGGTCTACGTTCAAGTGTGATTGGGTTCATGTTCTTTTTGGGTTCATGTTGAAACTGTATGTTGTGAGCAAAGAAAAACCAAAGTCAAATTCCTTGCATGTGTTCACATACTCGGCCAAGAAAGCTGATTCTGAACAAACATATACTGTATACGACTGCTGATTATGTAAAAGTAGAGCTGAGTAATGTCGGTGGGCCGGTTGTGTTTACATGGCTGATCTGTTTAGCGTTGTTATGTAGAAGAAAAGAGGAAGGCATTCACAGAATACACAGGAAACAGTGCAGGAAAGCTGGTGTTTAGCAACACAAAGGGTCGGTCTGGGAAATGAACGGCACAATCCTGCTAAAATCAGAGTCATTTTACAGACTCAGAGCCGATCTGACAGCATTAAATAAAAATTAAATCAAAGTCTAGACCCAGTTCAGTTTAGTCAGTTTTACACTGACGAAACAAAGACCACACTGCTCGTTTAGAGGCTTCTGTAAATTCATAGTTATTGTTTATTCTAAGACGAACATAAAAAGTCAGCCTATTTTCTGACAGACGCAGAAAGCAGTAAAAGTCCAAAACATTGTTCTGGCTTGAGATTTTTGTTTTTTGTGACACAGAGCAGCAATGTTCATGGGAAATGTGGTAAGTGGAAGTCTGGAAAACATGTCTAACCATCGCCAGAACCATAATCTAATGACAGAGCTGCCAATCCCTGAGAAAATCAACACCCAAGTCTGGAGCCAAGTCCTGTTTTCACTGCTCTGAATTCCTCAGTATCAACACGAGATAAAGACACAAAGTAAACGAAGGGACTCCGACAACTAAGAAACTACACAGACTTGGAAATAAATGCTGAATGTTAGATTTACTAGACTGACGCAAACACGTCTAGGAAGTTATAAAAAAACCCTGTTAAATAACACTTTTAACGCTGCTGCAGTGAGTTTATATTAACCCATAAAGACCTAGCGCTACTTTTATCAGTTCCCAAATGAATTTTTCTCTCTATTTAACCTTTCTTAAGTAATTTATCAGCGTTTATTATTATATTATCCTCTGTATTTTGCATTTTTCACTATAAATCATGTATTTTGCTATATTTAATTTCATATATTAAATTTAGATGTTCATGAAAATGAGTAAATCCAAAGGTTATTGTGTCAAAACGGCGAAAACTGAAGATAAAGTGACTTTTTCAGCAAAGATATCAATATCTGAAAGTTAAAAAAAAGTGTCTCCATCTACTGTCATTGATCCAACTCTAGTGACTACTATTAGTGAATCAATGTTGTAGAAGATGACCGTGTTTCCACGTTCACTACGGAGCCTCTGAACGTCCAAATGGGCCATATCTGATGACCATGAAAAGACGAAAAACTGCATTTTACACCAGTTATTTACATGTATTGATAGTATTCATGGATCAACAGATATTAAACATTTTGGATACTTTTGGTCACTGGTAGAGGTTTGGGTCTTTATGGGTTAAAGTATGTTTATAGAGCTGGAAATCACTGCATGTGGCTTAAAATATGCTGAATGAAACAGCTCAGGAAGTATTTAACAGAGAAAATGAGGCTTGAATGCTCGTCTAAACAACAGAGGACTGAGTGGTGTGAATGCTGTGATTCGTCCTGGAAGCTGTTTTATTGAGCGGAGGTTTTCACACAGATCCGTCTCTTATCTCCACTCCCTCAGACTCATGGTACCATTGTTTGAGGTGCATGACGTCGACTGTTAGATATGTACACCATGACTAAGGCCGAGACCTCCCACCGAATAAGACAGAGTAGAGGCAAGTGTAAGCTGCAGGTCAGCTGTTCGCAGAGAGCTCAGCGGGTTTATAGACCTGGGAAAGGTTAAAGGTCACACAGGGTTCAATAGACACTGTAAGACTCCATACAATACCAGGAAAACAAGCACCTTTTACAGTGCATGAGGGGAAATTCAATCAAGTAAAAAAGCCCGGTCTCTGAATTCTAAAATAACAAGCACGTCATTACAAAAAAAATCTCAGTTTAAGATATGGTATATTTATTCATATTTATATGGAAATTTAAAAATAATATATCTAATTTTTTCTTTGCTAGATTTAGCCTGGTTGGTGACAGAGTGAAAAACTGAAAAAGTTTATCACAGAATGTCTCAAAGCACTTTCAATGGCAGCTCATCGCTCCTAACATGCTAATGCTAACATTAATGCTAAGTGTTGCATGTGCACTATATATTTATATTAACATTTTGAAATAATATTTTTTCTTTGCTAGATTTAGCCTAGTTGGTGACAGTATAAAATCGAAAATGTTTATCACAAAATGTCTCAAAGTGCCTTCAAAGGCAGCTCTCCACTCCTAATATGCTAATGCTAATGCTAACTGCTGAGTCAAAGTTGAAGCAAGCAAAAGGTTATTTTTTGTGGCTTAAAATTATTTGCCAAACATGCTAAGAGGCAAAAAAACAAACAAAAAAACAATGCCCCTAATTGTATTTGATACAAAGCTTATTTTTGTTAATTTTTTGTATTTTGACTCAATTTGGCAAAAGCTAGCATAAAGAGAAATACATATGAATTATGCAACAACAACAAAAACACCTCAAATTTATGATCTTGTCCTCATTCTTTATTTTAATTTATTTTCAATCAGTGTAGTTTAACTTGTAACACATAATGTCATGTAAAACTTGATGATTTGTGATATATAAATCTCAGGTTTCAAGTTATCTTGTAGTGACTAATGAATTATTAAATGCAATATTCACAAAATTTGACATTTGATGTTTCATAGATAAGATCAATTTATTTTGAGATATTTTTACTTCACTACAAAAAAGTCAAAGTTAAAGGAAGCAGATTGTAATTTTTGTGGCTTAATATTATTTGTAAAAGACTCTATAAGGCAAAAACACAAACGGCATCCCAAATTTTTTCATTCAAAGCTTGTTTTTGTCCATTTTGTGTATTTTGATTGGATTTTGTTAAAGCTAGCATACATGGAAATGTATATAAAAGACAAAACACCACAAAAAACACCCGAAATAAGATGATTTTGTCCTCATTCTTTTAATTTTCTGTATTTTCAATTAGTGCAGTTTGAGTTCTAATTCAACATAAAACCGTGGTTTAATATAAAACTTATATAACACAGCATGATTTACGTGATACACATCTCAAATTTTAAGCTATTTTGTAGTGACTATTGAATTAATAGATGCAATATGCACTAATTTATTGTACAATGCATGAACCTGAGTCACAGTTTGTTATTTCATGTGTCAACGTGTACGAAGGATAATAAAGCGAACCACATATCGCTGTAATTATAAATGTATCATATAAGCTTTGACTCTAATAACTCATCGCAGAGGTTTTTATTGGCATGAGTTTTATTCTAGTTTTAAGAAATCCAAACACCAAATCCCCAATGCCAGATCATTTACTTTATTATAGTTATATGTCGTCTTTCTAGTGAGGCTGTTTTTGGCTGTTAAGTTAAACGATTCAACATTATCCCAGTTTCATAAAGAAATTGTCCATTTTGCTGAGATACTGAAACGTACCAAGCACTGCGTTCAGGTTTATTAATACTCTTTATACTATAGTAGTTATGTTTGTTTTCCCTTTGGCCCAGTTTTATTCCTATTCTATTTTTCAACAGAAACAGAAAAAGAAGAAGTGAAGGCCTCTGTACATGACGATCATTCAGTCATGATACAGGAAATTAACACAAATACTCGTCCTCCTCCCTTCCTGTCGTCCTCTGGGTGTTTCACTGATGACAGGAAACACAGTCTGCACCGAAAATATAACATAGATACCAAACACATACGTAAATAATACACTGTGGAGGGAAGTTACAGCAGGCGTTTGTTCATGTTAGTCTGCAAAGCCACATAACAGACGTGGTTAAAACTGGGCTGAATTAACAGCTCTTTTCCACATGTATGTTGTGATCCTCCAGTCGCTGCTTCTACGCATTAAGAGGCTGCTTCTGCGCAAACCAGGCGCTTTTAATGGGGAACTTTAACGTGGGAAACTTGTATAAATCCCGTCTGGGAGAGTCGTGCGTTTCACAGCTTTGTTTTTGGTCTGGAAGCAGCTGCTCATTTTGCTTTTTAACCAGGGGTTGGAATGTAACAAAGTATTTGTACTTTGTTACTGTACTTAAGTAAAGTTTTACATATCTGTACTTTACTTAAGTACAAATAATAATGTATACTTTGGATTTTGACAACAAATACATCATTTTTCATCCATAGTGTCATTACGTTTGGTGCATGTTCGGTGCAGGAAGAGACAGTAAAAACAGGCTTCTAAGGGAATTTCTTGCAAGCAGGAAGTGCTTACATGAAAGAAAACATATCACCGTGTTTCTGTTGGTGGAAAAGTGCATCATATGGACCAGTCAGAGAAGTCCATACTGCGTTGTGCGTAATCTGGTTGCTGGGTGACCAGGAAAATTGTGGATGACGGAAAAGAGACAGAAATAGGATAAGCGATCTTCAAGATTTCAGAAATTTGTGCATATTATTTAGAGTTTTTTTGAGTGTATGATTAGTGTGTAGTGCAGTGTGAGTCTGTAGTGTAGTTGGGTTTTGTTTTGTGCATCTGAAAAATGCTGCGCTTTTACTGCTCAATGGTTTGAAAAGTTCTGCAAGTAAATAAATGATTTAAAGATAATATGATGTCTTTTTTTCCTTTTTTTGCTATCTTCTTCTTCCTTTTTCTCTCCCCTTCACTCTTTCCTTCTCTTCTCCCCCCTTCCCTTCATGTCAGGTCTGGCATCGAAATGTGGTTTAATGAAACTCAAAATAAAGACAGTAGAATATCAAGGGGAGCCTCATACACTTTATGAAGTTTCCCTTGGCAAAGCAAATTTGTTCAGCACAAAAAGGCAGCCAGAGTACCATTCTGCTGTTAGGATGCTGGACAAGACAAGTTAAAATAAATAAGTAAATAAAATAATAATAATAAAAAAAAGATACATGACGTCTTAATTGGTTTAAATTAATGGCTAATACCCAGTAGATAACTTGTCATCCACAGAATTATAAGTTACAGTACACACAGTAATACAGAGAGCACGCACAATTAGTACACCAACCTTTAAAATACACATATACTGTAGAGTTGGTGGTAATTATTACAGCAGAGACATCGGCAGAGGCATAAGTGAGTTTATATACATACTTTACCCACTGTGTGAGTAGTTTTATTTTAAAGTAAATTTAAAAGTAAGGATTTAGTACTTTTACTGAAGTAAGATTGTTGATGTAGTACTTCTACTTTTCCTTTTGTACATATATTTTGTAGGATATTTGTACTTCTACCTCAGTACTAAGCTTCAGTACTTCCTCCACCACAAACCGGCGTTCGCTCTGGAGACAAAGATTGTGTCTGTTTATGTTTGACTCAGTGGAAAAGTCGCTCTATCTCCAGGCCTTTTCCTGAGTCCGAGCTCCAGACCAGGTTTCTGCCTTTTCTGTCTGGAAACGACTCAATCAAAACACGAGGAGATGTTGACACAGTCTGATATCCTGCTTCACATGTGACCGACCGACTAGAGGATGTGAAACACGGCGGTTGTACGTTCCTACCTTGGTCAGGTAGTAGACTGACTGCTGGAAGGTGAACATGATGACTTCCTCCAGGACCGTCATGGCTTCCTCGCAGGCTGTTCGAGTGGACGACATCTCAGCATCTAACACACCTGAAAGGAAAACATACACATCCTTAGTGTGTCTGGGATGTTTGGTGCACATTTGAACCCAGTCCTGTGCAAAAAGATACAACTAGTGAGGCTTGGAGTACACATTAATGAGGAAATTTAGCTGAAAACGTATAATGTTGTGGAGCAGACTGGCGAAAATTCACACAAATGTTAAGACAAACACTGAATGCATCCCAGTGATTCCAGTAAATCTGACTAAACACCAGAGAACAGATATTTTTCCAACATGGCTATGAAGACCTTTACTTCCAATAGAAATGACAATAACTGGGATCATTTCTTTGATTTTGGGGTAAAACTGTAGGTTTTCTAGTTTTATATTCGATCAAATGTTTGCGATTGAATTCTTGAGTAAACCTTATTTTTATATAACAGTGGATCTACTCTACATTCTCTAGGTTCTAGATGCCATTTTACCAAGACACACCTTTTTGGTAGAGATAAAAATCCTTTGGCTGCAAATAATGACATGAATAAATAATAATAATCTTGCAGGACATATAATACAATAATTATATTATATTTTTTGTTTAATTTGTTTGATTTAGTTTGTTTATTCTTGTTTTTTTGTTATTGATTTGCTCCTTTTTTCCCTTTTCCTCAAATGGCCCCACAGTTTGCAGAAATAAGGAAAGGTTCTTAATTGATCTTGCCTGGTAAAATAAAGGTAAAACAAAATTAAATTAAATTAAATCAAATTAAAATAAGTGGCGCCAAGCACAACAAACCCCGCCCCTCATACGTATTGTAGCTTATTTTGGCATCGATCCAGCTGATGTCATCATGTCTATGCGTGTGCTGATGTCATCATAGACACAGACAAATTTTGGCCATTATAAGCAAATGAGAAAAATAAAAGATTTTACAAATTCATAAAAAAATTTAACTTTGACCTACTTTTCCCAAAATGTAATCACATCCATTCTTGGTCACTGGTAATCTACGAACCCAATTTGGTATGAATTCAACCAATGGTTTTGCTGCTAAAGTGTTAACAAACAAAGAAACAAACCAAACCAAAAACAATACAATAAAATAAATAGAATGATTTTAATATTAACCTTTAAAAACAGAAAAATGCAGCAAATCACAGATAAAACTCTAAGAAATAAATGTAAATTAAACCTCATTATTTCTTAACAAAACCTCCATTTTTACACCAAGACCGACCACATAAACATCCTTATTCTTATTATCTGTCATCTTGGATTTAAAGCGTCCAATCTTGGTTCCATGAACTTCTCGTTAAATTAAATCCCTGCCGTGACCCAGTTTCCGTTCTGATTTTCCAGTCTTTTACCACAGATGGACCCATGTGTCCGTGGTCCTGGTTTCATGTACCTTGGTCCTCCTGGTCTTGCCTCCAGGGCAGCAGCTGAGGGACTTCGTGTTGGATGAAGTGCAGCAGTTCGATGGAGTTGGCCATCCAGAACACCAGCGGCTGCAGACCTGGGATCAGCTCGTCGGTGCTGAGAAGCTGCAGCGGGTCGGGCTGATCGTCGGAGCTCCTGATGGAACCGAACGGCGAGAACAGGTTTTAGGAAGGTTTTAAAACACCCATGACAAATCTGTCCTGGACTTAAACTTTCAATTATCCATCAAAAAATCTCACGAGCTTCAGCATTTTGTGCTTTAAGTGTGTTCAAAGAAACTCCTTCAGGCTTTAGATCTAATCCAGGGGTGTCAAACATACGGCCCGGGGTTAAACAAAAAGGACCACCAAAGGGACCAACCCAGCCCGTGGGACGAAGAAGTGAAACACAAAAATTACACTGACGATATTAACAATCAAGGATGTTAAAATCATTAAGTTCAGGCATCAAAAACAGAGAAATATGATCTCAAGTGGGTCAGACCAGTAAAATTATAACATAAGCAATAAAGACAACGCCAAACTCCAGAATTTTACCAAAATTCTGCCTGTTACTAAATGTTTTGTGTATTTGAGGATCCACTGTGATCTGAGTTGTAATGCACGTGTAAATGATAAACTGAGGTAATATACTATTAAAATTGCACTTATTTTTTGAAGAAATTTGAGGTTGTTTATATTTGTTCAGGTCATTTTCATTTTTTGTGAAAGGGTAGTTTGTAAAAGTAGATATTTTCCTAATTTAGTCAAATTATGAGAAGTTTGACACCCCTGGTTCAGAAGGTCTAGTCCATGACTTTTAGAGCAAAACTTAAAACCTATCTGTTCAGAATGGTGTTACTTTGTTTGTTTTATTGGGGAAATGCACTGTATTGTTGTTATTATTTATTTGTGATGCTTTTATCTTTATTCCTCTAGTGAACAGCACTTTGGTCAGTTTTGGTGGTTGTAAAGTGCTTTAGAAATAAAAATTGATTGACTGAATTAACGATAGAAACCTGCAGCCAATCACAGGTCTTTTCGGAGGAAAAAACAGATGATTGACAGCTGTAAAGACCAATCACTGTCCATCAAACACAAAATACAAACTGTGGACATTTACATAAACACAGATGCTGTGTTCACTGATGGATCAGATATCCTCCAAACACGTATGAGTAAACTGGGAGCTGTGGTTTTATGGATAAAAGACCTAAAAACCTGCAGCTCAGACCACATTGGAGGGATCTCAGTAAACTATGGCATCTACGTGGACGCTGATAAAAAGTTGGTGTCAGAAACCCAACCTAACATGAAGCTGAAAAATGAAGAATAAAAAAATTACATTTCACTTCTCATCAATATAAACTTGTAGTGTTAAACATTTGAGGAAAACAACAAAGCTCCAAATAAGCTACTGAACCCTTCCGTTTCTCCTAAAAACTTATCTGGAGGGAGTTTCTGTTGTATTTTTGTTTCCCTCACTGTTTTCTGTAACAACAAAGTGAGTTTTAAAGACATTCTTTATTTTTAAGTCGCACTGTGATGATGGGTGGGATTGAAATGTAAACCAGTTTATTATCAGAGTACATAAAAAAACCCAAAACCTGTTGAGAAATGCAGACATTGTGATTTTTACAGGGAAACCACAGTTGGCCTGTTTACTCGTATATGTTTACAGAACAGTTTAGACCAGACCTGTTTGGTGAACATGTTGATGTCTCACAGCAACGAAATGAAACAACAAATGTGGTGCCTGCGGACTGTATTTATGTCCATGTCAGGAAGCAACGTAGAAGCACAAGTCAGAAAAATAAAAATCTATCAATATCTTGTTATAATGGGAAATTTCACCATTATAATGTGATACGCTGTCACATTTTAACAAGTTATATTATTATAAGTTTATATGTTGTTTTAACATGAAAATCATAGACTTACAAAGTGAAAACTTTTACATTACAACATGAAACATTTCTTGATATAACGATATACTGATCAATTTCTATTTTTTCAACATCGCATTAGTGTGATTTACTTTATCCAGTCCTGGTTTTCTCTGTTCTGCTGTTTTGTCTTTCAAAGCTTTAAAGATAAAATATAAAAGACAATGATTTTCATTCAGTCATTGAGCAGAAAAAAATATTAATGCATGTACATTTGAACACATATCTCCAGTATCCAGGTGAGCATATTATGTACAATTTGCACTTCACGTTATTAAAGGTCATATTATTTTTCATGATTTGTTTTAGGTCAGAATTCAAAAGTTATTCATTATTGCACGATTTTTAAAATTCTCACCCAGCCACTAAAATTAGCACATTATAAACAATGGAAAATTACTGCAGTAGCACTTGTCTCTGAAGTGAGTAAAAATGCACACTGACACATTTTAGAACATTTGACCTAGAACAAAAAATAATACTGCATATTATCTAATGTTGCTGTGAATCACTGACATATGCAGGCTGCAAAAATGTAATAAGTAATCCAATTTTTATGTGGTATATTGAAACAAAGTAAAAAAAAAAAAAAAGTTTATATACAACATGGAATTTAAAGGGTTGAAATAAAATATGGCATTTATTGAGTATTTGGTATTTTTGTTTATGGCTCAAGTTGATGAAATACAAAAAAGTGTTTAAAAAAACTGTATGAAACATTTTGACATTACTACGGTGATTTGGGTGATCAGCCCCTCTGGTCAGGATACCAGAGGGTTAATAATGAAATGGAAAGTATCACAGAATCAAATGGTCTGGTTAATTCTGTTACACCTGAATAATCAGCTTTAACTTCCCCTTAAGTTTCTGAAAATCAGCAGAGTAACTTTGTGCCTTCACTCAGAGTTTGTCAAACTGCGATAACCTTCATCACCTCCCGAATAAACACCGCGACCTCTTTACCCTGAGAATAAAACACTGGAATCAGAAGGACAGCGATAAAAAGAGTCTTAGAGAATAGAAAGAAGGCCCTTAATGAGGATGCTTCTGAAGTTGTGAAACCACAGCGTTCAGACGGTCGGCCTGGAGGTGTCGTATATCACTCGCTGCCGTTCTTGGCTCTGTGGCGGGTCATTGTCGTGTATTTCTGGGACATTCTCAAAAACACTTGTGGTTGAACTACTCACGTTTCTGGCTGAATTGCTGCAAGGTCCTTTGTCTTCTCCTAAGAGAGGGGGCACATGAAGAATACGTCTGTTTCATAAGAGCGTTAGCAGTAAACAGCGAGCATCTTATGCGCGTTACCTGCGGCCCTGATGGCACATTTGATTGCGTTACATTCTTCCTCAAACTCTGGGGATTTGGAGGCTGAATGGACACATTTGCACCAGGTTTGTGTGAGATTTCCTGACACAAAGAGCGGAGCTTACCCACATCACCAGCTGGATCTGACCGGCGATCCGGAGCAGCAGCTGCCTAAAGTGTGTCAGCTCGAACGCGGACGCCGAGTGCTGGATGCAGAGGCTGAGCAGGAAGGCGGGGCTCAGCTTAGGCTCGCTCCCACACGGGTCCATCATGTCCAGAACCTTCTGCAGAACCTGCTCCTCCTGTTCCAGTTTATAGCTTAGTGTTGCCTCTGTACCTTCCAGATCCCTCCAACGTGGCGGTAAAGGTTTCCTCGGGAACCTTTTGACGGGAACTGAAGAACCACACGACAAACAAGACGACGCCCCCTTCGGATCCGCGTTGGGACAGAGTCTGGTCATCCACGGGGGGGTCTGGACGGGCCCCGCCGCGCTGGTCGGATCCTTAAACATGAACAGGTAGTGTTTCCCCAAACCCACCAGGTCCCCGGGGTTCAGTTCCACCTCGTCCTTCAGCAGGGACCCGTTCCTGGTGACCGGCGCCCCGTGGAGGGGCTTCAGCATCGTCTGGGTCTTTTTGGCGTCTCCGGCGGCGGTGGGCGGGCCATTCGAGTCCAGGCGTCTGACGCAGCAGTGTTGAGGCAACACGTCCGGAGCGAAGAGGAGGATGTCGACCTTCAGCCGCTCCTCGTCCTCGCCGTTGCAGTGTTCCCTGCAGCAGCCGAAGATGGTGGTGGTCCCGCTCATCAAGTAGATGACGAAGTCCTGCCGCAGAAAAATACGTTTCACAACAATATTTACAGAAACACAGACCTAGATCACACTAAATATCAGATAATGACAGGAAATACTTTCACTAATATAACTATATGGACAAAAGTATGTGGACACGTTGAATTCAGGTGTTTCTTTTCAAACAGGGGTCTGGGATACAAAACAATAAGGACTAATGTCATTGTATAATTTTATATTAGGATAAATATCATTGCATTGGTTAGTTTGGTTTAAATTATTATCTTTGTTTCCAAAATACCTCAGAGATAGTTTTTACTTAATTTTTCTCAACATTGATGTTTCTAAACTACATTGACAAAAATACTGGGACACATCATGGCTACAGCTGTAAGATGTCCTGTTCCTGCTGATTTGAGATAAAAGCATCCTTAAAGTTTATTTTTCCAGGTTAAATAAAGGTTAACGAACATAATGGACTCAAACCAAGGTTTTTTTTTTCCCATTATTGTATTCCTGAAGTGCACGTAACCACTTCAAGTCTGATTCTTACACTTATTTTTATGGTCATGTAAACAGACCCATTGATTCATCATTATTTCCTATTTTGAGCCTATAAATGCCTATAATTTGCTTCCTTTCTGAGGTAAATGAGAGGAAAAAGTAATTTATGTGGAATTTGAAAACATCTACATCCAATTACGTAAAAAAACAACCTGTTTTGGTTTTGTCTTAGTTACATTTTGACACTATCTCTATAATTGTTTGTTTACTTCAGATGATGTTTAGATGTACAGATAAGGAACCACAGAAACACATCTTGGTCTCTAAGGGTTCATTTGTCAGCCACACTCATTTCCTTATGCAACACTTTGGAAATCATCCATCAGGATGAGCTGATGAACAGGCGAGCACTGGCAGCGAGAAGCCAAACAGGAATGGAAGGGCTTATGAACGAGACACCGCTGATGTCCGCGACCTTGGGGTCACGGCCATAAGGCTATTAGTGGAGGATGATACGGTATCAGAGGTGTTGGACGACGCCGAGTGACCTGACAGGCTCAGTCAGCGTTGGTGAGACGGAGGATTTCCACCGATAAAAGTAAAAACACGACTTTTACACTAAAAACAGTTAAAGGTTTCTAAGTTCAAGTAAGCAGCCTTTTTTTTAGCTTTCTTCAAATCACTTCCATTCTTCTCTGGTGATTGATGTCTAGTTAATTTTACTTATTATTTATTTTCTATGTAAGTTTTCATGTTTTTTTATGTAGGTTTGCTTACCTCTTGTATATTTTGTTTAAAAAAAAAACTTTTTTGCATGATGCACAAACAATAACTATGACATTTATCTGTTTGTCAGATTTTTGTTTCCTGAAATGTTGATTTTCTGCCTTTGATGTGCCATATTTCTCAATAAAAATATTTATTAAAAAAAAAAAGTGAAAGGTTTATCAGCAACAACAAAGAGGAAATAAATGGAGATCATTGAAACTCCATCTATGACTTCTCCAAGATCAACCTTTACTTCTTTTGTATGTTGTTTATCATTACTTATTACACTGGTTTACAGTTTGTTTTTATATAAATTATCTGCCTGAGAGAATAAAAGTGCAAAATCTCACATACTTTAAACCTTTATCAGGCAAGTGACTATTCTTGGTAATTTCTGCATATATTACAAGACAGTGACAGCAACAGTTCCAGTGAGTCCACAATCTCAGGTCCAATGTGGTCTCCAGGGTCTGTAAGGTCCACCTCTGCATGAACAGTGAGTGGACCTGCTTTGTTCGGTTCCATGAAGTAATGGTACTAATGAAAGGAATGATGTTAAAGGGATCTTGTGGATGTGGACAGGGGTCTGGATCAGCACTGATGTTGGTCTAAGGTTCTAAAATACATGTTCCATTCAGCTTACATGTGTTTTTCTTGTATTTCTTATATATACTTCCTGGATTTTTTTTTTTTTTTGCCACATACAGTAAGGAACCAAATATGGTAACTTCATTAACCTTCATTTTCTACTAAACAATAATAAATTTTTTAAAAAATTCACAAAACTAATAAAGTCTTGTTATGTCCTCCAATATCACACTAAGGTATTTCTATGAACCTATAAAGGATTTATAAGATGAATATAAATATAAACAAATGACAAAAGTGCTGTTTATCTGATGTTTTCAATGTATATGATAAAGTGTAATTCCACATATATATTGGTTTATGTCCATTTATACAATAGATTCATAAATGTTCCAGAATCAAGAACCTGTAAAGTGAATTTATTGTAAAGTACAGACAATGTTTTGCTCAGACAAAAAACCCTTTGGACTAAAACTAATTTTCTCATTAATTCTCACAATTTCACCAAATAATTCACCATTTAGACTTCAGTTTTCTTTGAATTTTCTTTCAGTATTTCCTTAAAGGGTCTAAACCCACTTTTCTTAGTCTTTGGTTCATTTATTTGTGTATTTGTTCCCTAATAGTTCATACAGTTTGAATTTGAACCCTCCAGGTGCTGCAAAGCTATCTTTAGATTCATTCTGGCAAAAATCAAGTGGATTTCTACAACCTGTTTGAATTCCTTCTTAATTTGTTATGTCTGTAACTAGTTCCGTCACGACATTTGCACATATAAGGTCCAGACTTCTGATGAACATTTCTCCGAGTACGACGTAATTGTTTGTCAGCAGCAGCGATTGGAGTAAAAACTGAAAATATGTCCAAACTTCAAGCTGATTATCTAAAATGTACAGTGGTTGGTTGTATTAATGAACACAAGTGGCTGAATGGGACAGGAAGCACAATCAAGAATATGGAGGGGGTGGGGTCATGTGCATTTAAAGGGCCAGCGCTCCAAACCACCTTTCTGGTGTCATTACTCAGAAATAGGGTTGAAGATGGAGCTGTGGAGTTGAATGAAAGAAGAATTCAAACCCAAGCAGAGCATTTACAGTTTATGGAGACCACAGGGAAATATTATAAAATGCATAATTCCATTTCTTTAAAAAAAAAAAAAAGCAAAATATCAGCCCTTTAAGGTTTAATGGGAGATTTGTCATTATTGTTGTTATCCCAGACCTGTTAGAAAACAAACACCTGAATATAACGTGTCCCAATACTTTTGTCCATATAGTGTATTTAAGACCCTGTGTCTCCTTCCTCTATTCATGTAAGTCTTATTTTCGTGTATTCGACGAGGCCTTGTGTCACGAGGCGTTGACCTGTCGTCGCAGAGCGTTTTGGCCTGATTTGCCATGTTGCTGGCAGTTTCTGCGTGGTCAGCACTTTCCAGCAGCGGGACAAACACAAGAGGCTTCCTGTCCGTGGGAACGAGTTGAGTCAAAGCCACAGCCTCAAACGGCCTCGGCTTCAAGAGGAAAAAAAAAAAAATGAGCGGTGAACTCGGAATCTGAGGCGAGATTCAGTCGAAACGGTTTCAAAGAAGTGCTGGGTCACAACATGAGGACGTGAACCATCATATGATCAAGTGTCTCTGAGGTCATGGTGTAATAATAACCATCAAGAGCAGGGATGTCACGCTCATTTTCTTTCAGGTTCCACACACAGACCCATTTGATCTTAAGTAAAATACTATCATAATAACCTATAAATAATGACAACTCCAAATTTTTGTTCTAGTGCAAAAAAATAACATCAAATTATGAAAATATTTACATTTACAAACTATCCAAACTAAAAAGATGTAAATAACCTGAAAAAACTGCAACTTCTTGAGAAAAATAAGTGCAATTTTAACAATATTCTACTTCAACTTATCATTTATACATGTGTATTACAGCTTGGATCTACAAAGAAACAAAACATTTAGTAACAGGCAGAAAATTGTTAAAACTGCACTTAATTTTATTTAAACATTTCAGGTTGTTGCTGTTTGTTCAGGTTATTCACGTTTTATTGTGAAAGGATAGTTTGTTACATAAATATTTTCATAATTTAATGTTATTTTTTACACTAAAAGAAAAATTTTGAGTTGTCATTATTTATAGTCAAGATGTAACATTTTTTTCACTTTAACAAGAAGAAACTTTGGAGTCATTATTCATATGTTATTATGTTACTTTAGATCATACTGGTCTGCATGTGGAATCTGAACTAAAACGAGTTCAACACCATTGACTGTTAATATCTTCAATCTAATTTTTGCATTTTTGCATTATTTTAAATGTTCTTCCTCTAAATTTCTAAAATATTTTCATGCTCTGTAAATAATTTTTTACCACAACTAAACATCTCACTGAGGAAGAAAAATCTCCCATTAAACTTTAAGGAAATATTGATATTTAAATCTCAAATCAGCATGAACAGGACATCTTACAGCTGTAGACCTGATGTGTCCCAATATTTTTATCCATATACTTTATAAACATCAATATTGTATGTATATGTATTTGTAGTATTGATCTTTTTTTTTCCTGCTACTTTAATTATATTTGCAAAGATCAACTGTAACACACAATAAATTCCCTGGGATTAATAAAATATTCTGATTCTGTGAGGTTGTCTTCGTCCTCATCCTCATCTCAGACCCGGCTGAAGGTCCACGGGCCCAGCAGGAGTCCGTTCTGAGAAAGTGTTTACACCATCTCTCTGGCTTCACATAACACAGGTGACATCCAAAGCCTGCTCTCTGAATCAGGGATTTACGTCTTAGCGTAAGACGTTCAATCCGACACTGTCGTGGACCTGTTTGTGTCCACGTTTGGTCTTATAAGCCTGGGTTGGCCCAGGTCCATCTGTAACCAACCGGGAGACTCTCAGAGCAGCTCAGGTCAAAGAACCTTGCCTACAACTGTTCTGACAAACCATCAGAAAACCAGCGAGTCAGATTTAGGCTGACTGAAAAGGCTCCGACTGCAGAAGTGGATTATAATATGAATAATGTTTTCACAAGTGAATAAAACATGAAAATGAGACGTGATGATGGACAAACAGATGTATTTGAAAAGATAAATGTGTAATGTAGTGTAATATAACATTACGGAAACAGATATGTATTCATTTATATATTGAGAATTTGTTTCCTTTTTATTCTTATTTTATTGATTTATACATTTATTAAATACTGGAACGGAACGAAACTAAACTAAACCGTGCAAAGACCCTTCGTTGTCCTCACCTGTCGGTGGCTGTAGCCCTGGAGGAGGAGGAAGTAGGGGAAGTCGAAGGGCGGGTGGATGGAGTACTGGGTGGTGTTGTCGTCGCTGCTCTCCGTCTCCTCCTTCTCCATCCCCAGGCGTAGGACCTCCTTGTCGGCCTCGGCCTCCGGGTCCTCCCTGAGCGCACTCTGTCGGGCTCGGCTCGCCTCCTTCCCCATCGCCAACAGATCCATCTCACTCAGACTCCTCCAGATCCCCAGCCCGTCCACGTCATCGCCGCTGCCGTCCACGAACAGGGACGCCACCCGCGAACGGCTCTTCTGCAGCTTCCGAGCCTGAGCGTTGATGCCTGGAGGAGGAGGAGGAGGAGGAGGAGAAGAAGGAGAAGGAGGAGAAAAATAAGGAGGAAGAGTAGAAGAAGAAGCAGGAAGAGGAGAAGAAAGAGAAAAATAAGGAGGAAGAGTAGAAGAAGAAGCAGGAGGAGGAGAAGAAGAAGGAGGTGGAGGAGAAAGAGTAGAAAGAGGAAGAGTAGAAAAAGATGAAGACAAAGAAGCAGCAAGAAGAGTAGAAGATGATGAAGAAACAGGAGGAGCAGGAGAAGAGAAAGGAGAAGAAGGTGGAGGAGAAGAAGAAGGTGGAGGAAGAGGAGGAGAAGAAGGAAGAGAAAAATAAAGAGGAAGAGTAGAAGATGAAGAAGCAGGAGGAGGAGGAGGAGGAAGAAGAGTAGGACAACAAAAAGAACAATGTTTAGAAAAAAGGATGTGTATAAAATGTCAAAAACAGAGAACAGTTTTTCCTAAAGCCCATAATGTTAATATTTACCAGATAATATTCATATTTCAGAGGCTCCAATCAGAGGATTTCATTAAACCATGACTCAAACTGATCATTAAATATCATATGTAATCAATTAAATATTCACCAACTCCATACATTTTTACAGCTCTATTCAAAACATTTTTTTTACTAAACTAAAAAAAACCTGTTTTAGAAATCAGAACTGACATCATACTTTCTATCCTCTGATGTTTTTCAGCTTCTTTGTTCATGATACTAAAAAATAAAATAAAATAAAATAAAACAAAATCAGGAAGAAAAAAACATGCACTGTCTTTAACTGATCTGTAACATCTGAAAGTTAGAAAGTTGTGGTTTTATTTGTAAAAGATGAAAAGATTTAAGACATAAAATAACGATGAAAACAAAGAAATGAAAAAGATAAAAAATGACCTAAAAGATGCAACAAATGAATGTGACGTAAAAGATGTAAGAAAAGCCCCGACAACATAGAAAGTATCCCAGTCACTGTAATAACTGTATAAGCGTGTCCTGTCTGCACCTTAATAAACCTGTCAAACTGACCTGGAGTCAGTGCAATAGTAGAATTCAGTAAATAAATGCTGGAGTCGGGGTCCGGTCCACTGGCTTGGACGTCAAGTGAAACAAACCCAGAGGAAACAGAGGAAACCAGGCTGGAAAGTGCGATGTGGCCTCGTGTATCTGATAAAACAGTCTGATGGAACACAAACACCATTCAGCTCATTCAGGCCATTAAGCGCCGTGGAATGTCCAGCAAGTCCGGCTTCACACCGCCGCCCGCCGCCCTTATCACCGTGGAAATGGGTGTTTTCGACATTGTTCAGAGCCGCGGTGACAGGCCGGGCTCGGTGCCGAAAACCAGGAGGTAGAGGGGCTTCAGGAGGGTCGACGGCGGGGACTCGAACGGCCTCATGGGAGATTTTCAAGACCAGGACTAACGTTTACAGACTATAAACGATGTGGACGATGGAGGAACGCGTCCTGTCAGATCCATGGACACGTTCAAGGACAGACATTCAGATCAGATTTTATCCTGTTGCATCGTTAAAGCTGTTTGTCTCGTCCCTTATGTAGTTTTTGTCTTTTGCAAAATTTTCATCTCATTGCATGTTTTATATCATTTGTTGCGTCTTTTACATTGTTGCATCTTTTACATCATTTGTTTCATCTTTTACAATGTTTGTTGCGTCTTTAACATCATTTGTTGCATCTTTTACATTGTTGCATCTTTTATGTTGTTTGTTGCATCTTTTACATCGTTCGTTGCATCTTTTACACCGTTTATTGCATCTTTTACATCGTTTGTTGCGTCTTTTGCAGTTTGTTGCATCTTTTACATCACTTGTTGCATCTTTTACATTGTTGCGTCTTTTACATCACTTGTTGCATCTTTTACATTGTTGCGTCTTTTACATCATTTGTTGCATCTTTTAAGTTGTTTGTTGCATCTTTTACATCGTTCATTGCATCTTTTACACCATTTATTGCATCTTTTACATCGCTTGTTGCGTCTTTTGCAGTTTGTTGCATCTTTTACATTGTTTGTTGCATCTTTTATGTTGCTTCGTCTTTTCAAATGTTTCTGTCTTACTTTTTTTTTTAGATTTTGTCTTGTGTTTCTAACAGTTTCATCTTGTTACATCATTTGTTTTTCATCCTGCAGTGACTTTACATCTTGCTTTCTTTATCCCGTTACATCATTTATGAATAATTTAAAATCACAAATCGACTTTCTTCCATTTTAGTTTGTGACTGAAAATCAGCCTTTTAAGTCCCAGAGCTCATACCATGATAATCGTGAACTTAACTCCATGTCACACACTGAGCCACGTTTCGTAAAAAGGCCTCTATGGACCACAAAGTCCCATCAGCCTCAGCAGCCAAAGTCAACAGGCTGCAGATCCACAGTGGACAGGAAGTGAGCTGTGACAGAAAGAATAACAGAGTGTCGAGCGTCCACTCTGTGGCGGCTGAGGGCCCGGTGGGAAGCTCCGCCCGGTGCCGTGGCGCTCCGCCGGACCCTGATGGGCCCTTGACATAAAACAGAGATAAGAGAGGGGCCGCTCTGACCTCCTGTGGCCCTCACGGCAGCTTTTGTTTCCTCTGACCTCTGTCACATGCCTGACATCTCCCCGTTCCCGCCGCTGATAAGCCGCACAATGACGGCGGATAAAGGCTCGCCACGCCCCCAGCCGATCACCCAGGAGGTGAAGGTGTTGGTGGACACGTACCTGCCGTCACCGTGTCGCGGTCCTTCAGACTCTGCTCCTCTACACATGCTCGCCGCTGGATCTCAAAACGCCTGGAGAAACCCTCCTTCGGTTTCCATAGCGACTGTAGCATTAACGGCTTCTCGTTGTCGCCCACGACTCGGAAACATTCCCGCTTCCACTGGTTGTCTGGGCTGGTCTGGCCTATCACGTCACAGAGCACGTAGTCGCTGGGGTCTTCTTTCTCCAGACAGTACCTGAACGACACAAGACCACATTTAGACAGGTGGACGGACGGACGCCACAGTAGGCCACGCCCACCAGCTTATATATAGTCTGTTTTTCAATGTCCAAAACGATGAAAAATTCAACAAATGGTTTGATTTTTACTGGTTTTCTTTTAAAACAGAATAAGAAAAAGTCCATTACCCTCGTATTTTATTATTTAAGCAGAGAAAAAAACATCGAGGATGGACTGTTTATAACTGTTTTAATTTCATATCACCTCTGCAATTTCAACTAAATTAATCTCTTACGTTATCTTTTTTATTTGACTCGTTTGTGTGACTTTGACACTGGACTAATCTAATTAATTTTTTTGTCCTTATTTATGTCTCGTTGCCTTTCATAGCATTATCTTTTTTTTTCTACAAATCAATTAAACCACAAACCTCCTCTTCTACAAACTGATGAACAGAACTGGATGATCTGGGCTAAAGATCTCTTGAGGTAAAATCATGATCCATGATCTAAACCACAATTTCATCCCTCCTACAACCAAACCAGATCCAGTTTCCTCTGGTTTCTGCAGGTTTAGTTTTTGCTGGTGCTTCATCGTCATTTCAGACTGTTCTATTACAATATTTCGACAATATCTGATGAAGTAAGCACTAGTCCACATGTTTCTAACCATCGACTGTGGCCTATTTTCCCTGGTCGTTCTCTAAAATAAGACTCACGGCACATCAGAGGTCAGAGGTCACAACCAGCGATTTTCGGTAATTCTTCACTGTCATCATTTCTCGTCATTTATTTCTTCAAATGCAACACGTTATACAAACTCTGCAGGTTAAAGTGGACTACAACCAAACAAATTAGCGCAGAACGATGCTAAAGAATCTCTATATACATGTTAGCTTAGCAGCATCAATGCTAACAGTAAAATACCGTAAAACACTGATTACACAGGCATCTAAAATTAATGGACAATATATAGGGAAGCCTGAATTGTTTGCGACCTCTATGACCCCTCTGAAAATGATCACATGACCAATACAGATTCCCCACCCCACCCTCACCTCTCCAGCGCCTCCTTCACCAGCTCCTTGGCACTGGACTGAGTCGTGGCTAACACACTCTTGTAGTTGGTTCCCTGACAGATGTCGCTGCCGAAGATCTTGAGGATCCCGGGCACCGACCTCTGGCTGGACAGCTCCGCGGGGTCATCGGCACCCTGGAGGTCCACGCCACCCGAGGCTGGACCGCGGCGCCCCCCATCACGAAGGTTGGGGCTGTGATTGAAGACGGTGGAAAGCCGGTTGTTGTGGCGGCGGATTTTGCTTTTGGCGGGTTGTCGGACGCCGACGCTCTCTGCAGAGCGGACGGTGCTGTCCGAGGTGTTGGACCTGAAGAAGAAGAAGAAGAAGAAGGTGGTGGTGAACTCAGACTGGGAACACATCAGGGCTGATCTTCATGAGTTCATCCATATTTCTGCAGTTTCAGCCTCTACATCTCAGAGTAAATATTAGACTTTTTACTCCAGTACATTTGATCATTGGATCCTTTTACAGATTTTCATCATAACAAACATAAATGCACTTTTTTTTTAATAGACTTTCATAGACTGTTAATTTTGTAAATATTATGTCTATTCGTATCTATTGTGTATTTTCATTTTATTCTACCTTTAGTTGTATTTTCATTTGACTTTTTGTGACATTTTATATTGTATTTTTTTTATTTTACTTTTTAGTAATTTTATATTCACTATATTCTTATTTCCTGACCTATTGTTTTTTTATTCATATTATTTGCACTGAACTGGAATAGCCCCCCTAATTTCATTGCACATACAATGACAATAAAGGCTATTCTGATTCTGATTCCTTTCCAGATAAAACTTTCGAACAAGTTTCTGATAAAATGAAGATGACGTGGGTTCATATTCACATATTCACTGGAAAATACATCGTCACAAAGTTTTGTCTTGGACTTTTTTTGTCTTTGCATCATTGTCATCTTTTACATTGTCATCATTTAGATGTTTTTTACTTTGTTTTTGCATTGAATCGTCTCGTTACACCTTTTTCAGCTCAACTTTCTGTGACAGTTTTCATCGTTTACGTTGTTCTCACCTTGTTATGTTTTTACATTGTTTATGGCTTCTTGGATCTTTCATATTGGTCTGTCTTTTACATTTTCATTTTGTTGGTTGTATTACGTCTTCTACATAGTTTTCATATTTACGTTTTCTTCTTGTCTTGTCTTTTACATCATTTTCGGTTTTTTACATTGTTTTCATCTTGTTGCATCTTTTTTCAGCTAGTTGACGGTTTTTACGCATTTCATATTGTTTTATATCATTTCTGTTTCGTATTTTTTACATCACTTTCATCCTCTTAAAGTCATTTTCAGTTTGCCTTTAATGCCAGTTTCATTTTGTGCCTTTTTTCCCTTTTATCTGGTGTTCAAAGGTGGTAGGTTGGTGGAATTTTCAGCTCAACAGTTTTATTCTCTTCTACTTTATTTTTTCCCACTTATTTTAATCACTTTCCTCTTGCTGCACTTTTTTTTTTTTTTTTTTTTTTACATCTTAACATCATCTACATCTTGTATTCTTCCTGTTGTCTTTACTTTTAATGAAATTTTCACCTTTTACATCTCTTTTATCACATAATTTACATATTCCTATATCTATCCGTCTACTACTTTGTTTTCATTTTATTACATTTTTAAGTTTTATTGTCTTTTACTTTGTTTTTTCCCCCACTTATTTTAATCTCTTTCTTCTTGCTGTACTTTTTTTAAAACATCTTTTACATTATTTACATCTTGTATTTTTCATATTCTCTTTACTTTTCATGAAGTTTTCACCTTTAATGTCTCTTTTTCCACATTATTTACATATTCTTATGCCATTTACAGAATTTTCAGCTTGTTACATCTCCTGTAAATAGTGAATCAGCAACAACTTTAACTTTAAACCGAAATATATTGTGATTTCACGTGATTTATCATGATCTGAAACCATCACTGAGCTTTAGTTTAATACTAAAATAATCATCAGTGACGGTTTTTAATGTCATTTTAGGTGCAGTTTCCTCTGAATGTCTCACACCCTTGTATGGTGTTTGGGTCTGTGGGACCTGTTTTCATTTTTTATTAAAAGAATAATTATGATTTTTTTAAATGAATTTTTTTTTCTCAGCTCTTGAGTATATTACATTTTATTAAAAAAAAAAAAAAAAACAACTAAAACCGAGTAGCACTTTATTCATAAATATGATCTAGCAAATGCAAAAGGCAAATGTTAAACATATATGCTTTTTATGTTGCTTGTAATTAAGATAAAGTTTAATTATGTTGAATTAAAAACCCACAAATGCAGTGGGTCCAGCAGACCCACGAACACTGGATGAATAACACAAATATGAACATCACACAAAGGTTTAGTTTCAATGTGGAGACCAGACCCAGACCAGACCCAGACCCAGACCCTGACCAGACCAGACCCAGACACTAAACTTACACTAAAACAAAGTATAATTTTACAAAAAAAATAAAGAAATATGAACAACCTGACATGTCTTAAGAGAAGTGAGTAGTATTTTAACAGTATTCTGCCTGGTACTAAATGTTCTGTATATCTGTTGATCCACTGTGATCTTTAAGTCATAAAGTACATGTGCAAATGATAAACTGAAGCAGAATATTGTAATTTGACTTTTTTCACTCTAAAACATAGAGAAAAGTTTGGAGTTGACGTTATTTTTATATTATTATGTTATTATTTTTCTGATCAAATTTAGCTGAATATGACCCCTGAACTAAAATGACCCAGACCAGACCCAGACCCAGACCAGACTCAGACCCAGACCCAGACTCAGACCCAGACCCAAACTCAGACCCAGACCCAGACCAGACCAGACCCAAACCCAAACCCAGACCAGACCAGACTCAGACCAGACCAGACCCAGACCCAGACCAGACCCAAACCCAAACCCAGACCAGACCAGACTCAGACCAGACCAGACCCAGACCAGACTCAGACCCAGACCCAGACTCAGACCCAGACCCAAACTCAGACCCAGACCAGACCAGACCAGACCCAGACCCAGACCAGACCCAAACCCAAACCCAGACCCAAACCCAGACCAGACCCAAACCCAGACCCAAACCCAAACCCAGACCCAGACCCAGACCCAGACCAGACCCAGACCAGACACAGACCCAGACTCAGACCCAGACCCAGACCAGACCAGACCAGACCCAGACAAGACCTAGACCAGACCAGACCAGACCCAGACCAGACCAGAGGACTTACTGCACGGATCCGTTGCTGGGTTTCCTGCCCAGCTTGGCCAGTCTTTTCTTGGGGGAGCGGATGAGTAAACCCACGGGGAAGTTCAGGGCTTGTTTACTGACGCTTCTCTCCTCTGAAATCATGGTCAACCCGTTGGAATTCACGCAAACACCAAACCAACTCCAGCGTCAGGAAACGGGCATCGTCCACGGAAAGAACCCACGTCCACGAACAAGTGTCCCCCCGGAGTCCGGCAGCTTTTCACGGGTTTGAACCAGGATAAAGAGACCGGGTCACATTTTACACAAACTCTGCCAAACCACGGTCCGTCACATTCCACTGGGAGGAAGTACGAAGTTACATCCACGCCAAAGTGGACCGGGACCGGACACACATGGTCCCGGGTCCGGGTTTCAGAGGAACCGGCTCGGTGCGGATGAGGTGAACCAGACCCGGATCGGACTGAGAGCGGACTGGACGAAAGACGCGTACCCGCCGCCAACCGCAGCCTACGTCACAGAGGCGGGACCACGAGGACACGCCCCCCAGCACGCGCCGCACCACTAAGGGAGACCAGGCGGAACGGGGAACGGGGACCTGTCTAATACCTGGAAGTAGTAAAGTCCATTTGATACACACATCAAAATACAACTGCTCTGTGAGATTTACAAGGGATGTGTCAAACTCTCTGAGATTTAAAAACAATAAAATATACACATGGTACACGTGGTTTTATGGAAAGATTCAATTTTGATCAAATAATTCCCAAACATTAGCAAAGTAGTTCACGCTTACCAACAGCAACATCATCCACATCAGAAATCAGTTTGTTGTATGAATGTGAGAAAAGTGCGTCTACCTAACCTGTACCAAAAAGCAGTTTATTTTATGCATGTACAGCAATAACTCCTATTTCTAACTAATTTACATCAGTTTCTTTATTTAAAGTCTGTATAACTTCATTAGCTTTTAAAAAGCATTATTAGCTAATTAGCCAACAGTGGCTAATTGCAGTAATTTTGTGCTACTATTTTTTAAAATAATTAACAGCATTTACTGATATTTCAAATCAATGAGCATAAAAGTGTTTCCTGCTCTTCATTAAAAATAATTTTCAACCACATATATTTAGTCAATCCACTAACGTTAGCAAACTAGCTAATAACAGCTAACACTGGCTACCAAGCTAATAGCTTTATTACCATATGATTTGCACCAGAAACACAATTTGTTCCACGCCTGTATGAGAATGCTACTTCTAAATAATTTACACCAGTTTCTGAGATTTAAAGTTTTTTTTTATTTATGAAACTCAAATTAATTTTTAATCAATTCTGGTAAATCAACTAACATTAGTTACCTAGCAGCATGTGGTAGCTAGTAAGCTAACAGTGCTATCATTACCCAGTCCATTCCAGAAAGCAATTCATTTTACACGTGAAAAAATAGCACCTGTCATTCATATTTCAAAATGATTTAGATCCATTTCTGAATTTAAAGACAATAAATGTACTATATTAGTTACAAAATGCGGCATTAATATTCTAATCAAATATTTTAATATTTTTTCCTCATAACAGTTTATCATTGAGCTAACCGTGGCTAATGCTAGCTACTTTCTGTCACTCGTATTTCTACATAATTTGTGTCCGTCTCTGGGACTTGAGTATAATTAATATGCATGCCTTATCTTTATTTTTTAGCAATTACGAAATCTAAAGTTTTAAAAAAAATCACACATATTCATGTTTTTTCATTATCAGTTTTAAGTAGCTAACTGCGGCTAACCCTAGCATGTAAACTAATGGTAATCAGTTCAGTCAGCTCAAAGGGAAATAATAAAATAAGTAGAGGTTATTTTTAATATCCAAAATTCAGGGCTTTTGAGAAAATATGGCTGCAGCCCTCATTTATTTAACTATTTAATCACTATATGCGCTTATACATTTTATATTAGTGCGATGTTTACATTAATAAATGTTACTATATTTCTCTTTCGTGCTGCAATTCCCAGTCTCCTGTACTGTCCATTGTGTCCCCTTCCAGACGGATTAAACAGTCAGCCTTTACTACTGTCTCTACTATTAATGGTTAAGAAGATCATTACCTTCTCAATGAGTCAATGAAGGTTAAGGAGGTTTACTATAGGTAACATAAGATTACAACTAAAAACACACCGTGTCCTCAACAGATGGAACCAAATCATTCCACATTTTATCAATTAGCTCATGCTTACTGTCAGCCATGTACAGTGTTTTAATTTGTATTTCATTTCTATTTATCATGTTTATTATTTGCAGCTAAAACAACCTAGCATCTGTATATGTACTGAATATGTACATGATATCAAATAACACTGGAAAAATGTGTGGGGAAAAAAAGTGTTTGATGGTTGTAAATGGTATAAAAATAACTAATAAACCCCTCAGTTTCTGGATGTTGTCACTACTTTCAGTTTCAATAAAAACCATTATTTCATGTGTTATATGAGAGATGAAATAGGACATAATGTTGGGTGAAGATGGTTGTTTTTTGGTCACAAAGGAGTGTAAAACCTAGAAAACACACCTTTATATCTAGTGAAATATGAAATAAGGATTACTCAACCATTTATTGACACCACATTATCTTTTTTTTTTTTTTTTTTTAAATCCTTTTATTGTCCTGACCTAAATGGATTTTGCTATTTATTTTACAAGGTCTGGGTTTTCTATTTGTTGGCAAATACCCTTATAATTATGATTATTATTATTTTTATGAGTAATAGTAGTAGTAGTAGTAGAATTAGTACAGACATGTCACAGAAAAATACAACTTGAAAATAAAATAGAACCATGAATGAATAAAGCTCAAGAGAAAATGAAAAATGCACTGACAGAATTTGCTTTTGTTCTTTAATTAATGATTAAATTAAGCCAAACACAGTGATTCAACATTTACAGGATGTCAAATACATAGATATTTTCATGTGGTTACGATTAAAGAATGAAACAAAGCAAAAATAAATATAATACATAATGAATTAAATTATTATAATAGATACAAATATCTTAATAAAACCTGTATCCAGTAGAAGCTTCAGTCTCTTGTGGATCTGTGTCTCCATCTTGTGGCAGTGACTGGAATTATAGCCCCAGTGACCTGATCCAGATCCAGAACCACATCCACATCATGGACCCAGACTTGGCTTATAAATGTTTTCAGTTTTAATCATGTAAATAATGAATTAACATGGAAGCCAAAATTTAGTTAATGAAGTAAATATTCATTTTAATAAATAGCATGATTTGACAGTAGACAATAATGACTGATGTAGGGACAAAACCTTGCAAATCCTGCAGCCACAGCCTTGAAATAAAATCAATTTTCTACTTTTTTTGTGGGACTGAGACCAGACCAAGACCTTTAAAACAGGTTCTTCAGGCTCACTTTATTTGGACCTTGATGACAACAGAAGGGAGTCTTCTTCTGAGATGCTTTCAGGGTACATATGAAAATAAATAAATAAATTTAAAAAAACAAAAAATCAGCATTAATTCATAGAAACGTCTTGTTGATCTGGAAAATGTCTTGTTTTAAAGCTGTTTTGTGATTTTAATGTCTCCACTTTAATGTTTAAAGTGGAGTTTGATGTGTTGTTTTCAGAACTTCAGTGCTTTTCTAGTCTGTATTTAAGGTCACTAACCCTCCACAAACCCACACCCTGAACACACACAGGCCGTGGTTGTGTTTTGTGAAACATCAGCGGATGTGATGATCTCAGGCTGCAGCTGCTCTGCACAGATGGTGGTTTGAAGCCGCGACGTTCAGCTGAGAAACGAAGCTCTGTAGTGATCTGATCCACCTCTGAGGGTCTGATCCACCTCTGAGGGTCTGATCCACCTCTGAAGGTCTGATCCACCTCTGAGG
>JAPQRP010000029.1:29641204-29655245 GCA_037367295.1 Apogon hyalosoma | reverse complement strand
TGATTCATTCCATGTTTTCTTTTCTGTCTGTTTTAGTCACATGATCCACACAGGAGTTAGGACTGGATTGCATAACCTTTGTTTGTGATGACTTTTGATGGTCTAATCATTTTTTTCCGGGACTGTATAAGTGTAGCGCTTGAGTTACCACATTTCCAGAGAATATTCATCTTTTACGTGGTTTTCCTCTCATTTAAATGCGTCTCCATCTCACTTTCCAGCCTGAAAAACAACGCATGACTTCGTACATTTAATAAAACCTGCGGCTGCTTTTAAAGTGGAATGTTTTCAACCCGATGCCGTGATTCCGTCGGTACACTTTAGACGCTGACATGACTTGACGGGATGTGCAAGTCGGCTTTAACGCTTTAAATACTTCCTCATAAAATGCCGTTTGCGAGGCGTTTTCCGTCTTAGCTCCGTCTCCAACGGGTCTGGATTGTGTTCAGGTCAGGATCAGATCTGTGAGTTCCGACCTTAAGGCCTCAAAGGCTACGTGAACATCGATACGTCGCAGATTCCGAAAGAGGCCGATAAAAGAAGTGTCTCCGGGTACCAGCTGAGCAGCATGGTGAAGATCAGAGCGGAGATAAGACGGCAACAAAACACCGTCTCATTCATCACTTCCTCTCCCGGCAGCGTCTTTATTGTGATGCGTTTGTACAGAAACGTCGCAGCCTTGGAAAGGTTCCACCTGAAGCGCCTGCAGGGAAGGAAAGCTTGTTTTTCTACATTTTCAGATATCAGATGAAGCGTCTATTTGCGTATAGATCCATCAGTCACAAAAAGTCCCGGAGTCACATGTGTAGACGTGTTGTAAGACGATGATCTGGTGTTTCTGTGTAAAATTAGGCTGTTAATGATTCACTCACGAATCACTTAGTGTAACACAAAGACAGACCACAACAACAAACAAAACCAACACAAACAGCAGCAACAACCGACAGTGTTTGGTCTGAAAACTGGATCATGGTTCAGTTCATTTACGCTGAAACTTTAACCCCTTTTCCACCAACATTCCCAGGTTTTTATGTACTGATTAAAGGATTCCTGGTAATCTGCAACGTGATATCATGAATTACGTAAAGATAACATGCCACTTTTAATTGGCGTGTTATCTGTACGCATTATAAGCTTTCAAGCTGTATGTTCACGCTGCATAAAATATCATGCAATTAGCAGTTAGGGTTAGGTTTAGGGTTAGCGGTAGTGGATATGTAAACCAGAGATCGTTCACTGATGCGATCAAATGGCGTTGAATAACACGCGAAAGGATGAAAATGTGTACGTGAAGCACGCCAAATACCATAACTGGCGTGACATACAGTGCGATTTCATGAGATCAGTCTGTAATCTGTTGAGTTTGTGTTTCCACCTCAGAGTTCTGGGAAGTTTACGCAACTCATGCTCAGTCACTTCCGGTCGCCAGATCGAAATCCGTCTGAAATTCTTCTGAGCGTATTCACTGTTCAGTCGGTGTTTTCCTGCTTGATATCACCTAAATCATACACGTTGATTCCAAATCTGAAATCAGAATTCCTCCGATTTAACCCATAAAGATCTAGTGCCTTTTATTCGGAAAAATACGTTTGAAGAGTTCCAGGTTGTTTTGAGCGTTATTTTCACGACTGGGATAGACACATGTTTGCAATGCACTGAGGTTGCACCGATTCTGATATTAGGATCGGATATCGGCCCTGATACCAACATTTTAGCTGGATCGGTAGAAGCAACCAATCCGTAAGACCGATGCTTCCTCTTTAAATTTTTGCGACACGGGCTACGTCACGCATGCCAAACGTGATTCTAAAAGTAATGCGACGGACCTATATGTGGAGGATGAGGTGGGGTCTATAGCTTTGTAGATAAAGCTGAGGGAATCGGATCAGTATCGGGTATCAACCAAGCATCGGAACTGAAAAAGTCAGGTCGGTGCATGCCTACAATGCACTTGTAGGAGCGAGATGAGTACGCTCAAAAGCGCAAAGGAGTGTATTCGTCAAATGGACGTCGTCGTTCACTTCTCGTAGCTTCTCTTTTTTTTTGCTCCATTTTCCGAATAAAACACAAATGAAGTGAAACTTATAGAAATGGAATAAGTAAGTCTGCAGACGCCACTGGATTAAACATGAAAGATGAACCTAAGTACAGAATGTTGCAAGTGTGCTTGACCGGTCAGAGTTTTCCAACACATAGCCACGCCCCTTAAGAATTCTGGGGAATCTGAAAAGTCCAATCCCCCAACTAGGAACTTTTTTTTTTTCAGGAAAAGTTTGGGGTTAAGGGGATATTTTTCTTGGGTAATTTTGGTGGAAATGAACCAAGGTTTTTCAAAATCCCCAGTAGAGTAAACGTTTCCGGTAACGTTCCTGCGGTGGAAAAGGAGGTCATCGGTAATTATTGATGCAGCGCCGTCACAAGCAAGGAGGGGTTTGTTTGAGCGAAAGAACACTCAGACCGGCTGAATGTTTCAACCCTAATCGTATGACTCTGCCGGACCATTAGGTGTGAAAACGACCTCAGCCAGATGTTTTTCCACTAGTGCCAGACCAGGTTTTTTTTTTTCGGTCCAGTGTTATCAGCCGCTATCGGGGCCTAATCCTGCCGATAATGTAAATCCATCTCCACCTCATACCACCCTGTTAATATAATCTCTCTGAGTCTGTAGGTGTTGCAGCATCTGAGAAACGTTACTAAATGCTGATCTAGATTAACATCGGATGGCGTTCCTCAAGCCAAACCGTCATCCTATCCCCACTCTGACACAATAACCGGCCTTATCAGGTCTTGGTGGCAGAGTTTGGAGGCTGTGGTCTGGTTTAACTGGAGCGCTGGGAGAGTCGGTTCCTACTGGTGTCAGTTGATGTGGCTGTGAAAGGCCTTTTCTTCGCGCCGGGCTCTGTTACTCTTATCCTGACAAATGAACATTCATGGATTGTGAGAACAGATGCGGAGAGCGTAACCTGACGCCAAAGCCCGCGTCGGGTTGACAGCGAGGAAAACCTCCTCCTGATACGGGTCTAATCAGTGTTTACTCCTCCCGGGCTTTGTTTCTGCTCCTTCTTTCCTTTCTCTTCCCTGTAGGTAAACAGACATGGCTGAAGGGTTTTAATTCTTGGGAAAGTTGACTTAATGCCGCGAGGTGTGTCAGCGCCGCAGTTTGACTTGGCAGTGCTAACGTCAGCCGGCGGCGAATGACACGGCCCGGACGTCGGACGGCGTGTACTCAGGGTTTACATGTGTGACGAACTGGGCCGAGGTGTGTAATTAAACGGGTGTTTCCTTCCAGAACCTCCGTGTGCGGATGGTGAGGGGAGCTGGACTGGCCTTGTCCTTTGGAAAACTGCCCGGATCGCTGTGTTCCAAGTACATGCTGGTGGACGGAGAGAAAGTCATGTTCGGATCCTACAGGTGAGAGGCTTCACAGAGGAAGTCGTCATCGGTAAACATTTAGACCGGGCCCGTCAAAGTGGGTTTAGTTCAGGGGCCACGTACAGAGCAATGTGATCTCAAACGGGCCGAACCAGTGAAATAACAGCATAAACGCCTGTAATGACAAATTCCACATTTTTCTCTAAACCAGTGTTTTTCAACCTTGGGGTCGGAACCCCACGTGGGGTTGCCTGGAATTCAAATGGAGTCGCCTGAAATTTCTAGTAATTGATAAAAAATTACTAATAAAAAACATATGGTGAGTTGACAGACAATCCCAATCCATAAAAGACAAACTGAAACTGGACGGAACCACTGCTCTGAACGAAAACTAAAACTAGTGAAACCACCGTCCTGAGAAGATGCATTACATTGAAACAGTTCTATCTGAGCCTCTAATTTACTACCATCAAGCCAAAAGTAAACACGAAGCACAAAAAACTGCTATAAGATCACGAGATAATATATTTTTTCTTCAAGTCTTTAAATCTGAAGAGTCGGGCAGGTTTTGATCCTCCGTCCTGGAAAACTCAAAGGGAAAACATTATTTATTCTTACAGCTTTTTAAACTTGTAACGTGGACATTTTTTCTACTGCGGAGGAAAGATCACGATGAGGAGTTTAATATGTTCTTATATCAACTAGGATCAGTTTGGAAACAAGGAAACCAGAAGAAATGAGCTCAGTGTAAAACCACCACCTGATGGTGACTAAAACCTCTGGTCAATGATCGACCAAGATGTGATTCTGTCTGGAGTTATTGACTTCACCACAGACGTTTCACTGTTTCTTAACCCGTTCATACATGAATAATGAGAACCTTAGTTAATATTCCTCTTGAGGCATGAAAAAAACAATGTAATTGACTTTTTTTTTTTATGAATCTATTTTTCATAGAGTTCCAAAAATGTCCACTCAGCTGGACACCATGCATTTAATTTTTGAAACAAACAAACATGTATTTACTAATATACTATGTGAAAACTGCAAAATAAAACCATTTTTAATGTCGTTAATCTGATGTTTTCTCACACTTTAACATACTCTAATACTAGTTATTATTCACTTCATGGAGATAATATACAAAAAAAAAAACCTTGTCTAAGAAAACTGCTAATTACATTTTAATAACAATTAGCATTTGATTTACACTCAAACATGTCACTGCAGATCAGGTTTATCAAGAACAGCAAAGCTACAGTAATGGTATGAACTGCAGCGTTTGGGGCGACAGATAAGCGTTCATTGTGTCGGCTGATATCCAACTAAAACACCAAACCCATGAGTGTGTAAGAGAACAGCTGTCCACTGTAGTGACGAAAGGGTTAAAGCTAGTGTTAGGCTCTTCGTTGCTCCAAGAACTTAGATGACAGACGTTAAACACCGGCCTCTCGTCACCTTACATGTCCTTGTTTTTCCATCAGCTGAGTTGTTTTATGTTCACTTTATGGCGATAAAACACTAAAGCAGGATTACAGCTCAACCTTCCTCTGTATAAAACCGCTTTAAACCCACATAAAAATACCAAGAGTCAAAAAAACAGTCCAATGTCGTGGCTCTATAAAGGTGTTAGAGTGAAAATCTAATGACAGATCCAGATTCATGATAAACTCTGTGATTTGTTTGTTTTGCAGTCGCTGTGGGCGGAGCTTCAAGTCCAGGATGTAGTGACGGTGACTTGTGAAAGAGCGTCAGAACTAGCTCTGGATGAACATTTGCACATTAGGATGTTAACTCGCTTATTAAATGACTGAACACGGTCCAATACAGAACCACACAGTTTGCAGCTGCAGTTAGAGCCTATTAAACACTTTCCAATCTTACAAATTAACCTAAATAATATATGAAAGATGTTTTTCTCTAACAAATAAACCAGAATATGCACCTCAAATGTAGTGACATCCCTACAGCTGTGGTCTGGACTGATTTTAAATAAATAAAAACCCAAAACCCAAACAAGACCAGGACCAAGGCCTCCAAAAAGACCAACCTTGAATCTGTAACATTTCTGTAGAATAAAATACCAGCACAAAACACAAACCCCCCGACTGCCTTCAGAATAATCTGATTTCACTGTTTGGAATACAGAGTAAATGTGGAGTTAATCCTCTGTGTACAGAACAAGAGTCTGGATGGACATGTCACCTTGTCCACAAGTAAAAAAAAAAAAAAACAAACAAACAAAAACACCTGAACCTATTAAATAAGAGACTATTTGTGCCAAGTTAATGAGACCGAGTTCATCCTCATTTTTACTGTGAGGAAAACTGACTAAAATCTGTAAAAATCATCAGTCGGTGGGAACCATCTCATCCTGTTGTTTAGTTACTCCATGTTACACAGTGTCGATACAGTGTACAGTTCAATTTATCCTTATTTTGAGTAATTTTCTACGATGGCGTATCAGGACTACTTTAGGTTAACCTCAGACACAGGACAGTCAAGGTTTTGGCTTTTTTTTTTTTTTTTACATTAAATTGCCTTGATTGGAAACAGTATGATGCAACAGTTTTTTTCAGATATGGAATGTTCTTTGCAGTGGACAGCATTTAGTGTTTTTTTTCTGACCCACACATCCACCAGTAATTAAAAGCATCTGATCTGATACTGATCTAAAATGTTTAATAACTTCTGATCCACTAATCCCATCAATACACGCCAATAATTGGTGTAAAATACAGTTCGTCATCTTTTCACGGTCATCAGATATGACCCATCTGGATGTTCAGAGGCTCTGTAGTTACCGTGGAAACACTGTCATCTTCTACAACATTGATTCACCAGTAAAACCCATGGATTTTGATCAGTGACAGTGGACGGAGACACTTGGTTTTCAGTTATTGATATCTTTTCTGAAAGTCAGTTTTTCTTCCCTTTTCTCTGTTTTTGATATAATTACCCTCAACTTTATTCTGAGCTGTTACGAACATCTACGTGATCTGCGAATTAACTATAGGAAAATACATGAGTTACACTGAAAACTGCAAAAAAATACAGAGAATAATATGAAAATAAATGCTGATAAGTCATTTAAGAAAGGTTAAATAGAGAGAAAAAAATCATTTGTGAACTGTCACAAAAGTAGCACTGGGTCTTTATGGGTGAAGAAAAGCTGTGAAACAGGAGGTTCATGATGTGAACGGTGAACTCTAGACTGAGCTAAAAGTCGCCGTCTCCAGGTTTATTCCGTCCCATGACCCAGACTCAACCCTTCTGTTGTCCACAGCTTCACCTGGAGCTCCTCCCGGGTGGACAGGAACACCATCACCGTCATGTCGGGCCAAGTCGTGGACTTCTTCGACCACGACTTCAGGGAGATGTACGCCATTTCTGAGCACGTGGACCTCTACAGAGAGTTCAACATCACCAAGCCACCTCCGCCCACCCCCATCAGGAAGCCAAAGGTGGAGCAGGTCCGGCTTCTGCCCGTCTCCACGTCTCGCTTCCAGGTCTCTGTCGGCGACTCCAAACAGATCGACCTGAAGGTTCCCGCGCACAAATACCACAACCCCAAATACTCTCTGGTTTTCGGGAACAGCATGGGTCTGACGGGCTCCCTACAGGACCTGTCCACCCAGAAGGACACAGTGGTCGGGTCCAACGGCCTCCAGCACAGCTTCCATCACAACAACAAGGACAAAGCGGAGCAACCATCGCCTCAAAGTCCAGCTTCGCCTGCAGAAGACGAGGATGAGGACGGAAAGGGAGGTCTGAAGAAGAGCCAGTCGTTCAACGCAAAGAAGCAACGCAGCTCCTTCAGGCACTTCTTAAAAGGCCGAGGAGCCAATCAGGGCTCAGAGGCCATAGAGGAGGGCGTGGCCACTCCGCAGACACCGTCTCCGGACAAAACGCCCGAATCCAACGGCGTCGCGGGAAGTGAGCTGGAGGACACATTTGAGATCATCGAGAAGCCGAGTCCATTGAAATCCAAGATGAAGAAGGTGTCGAAGCTGAGCCAGAGGAGCATCTCCATGCAGACGATCAACACCCCGGACGAAGACGGTAGGGGTCACATGACCGCCCACGTTTCATCTAAATATATCCATAGAGATATTGTTAGCCTCATAGCATAATTAATTAAAGTCATATTTCTGGCTAAATTGTGATTTCTGTATAGAATGAAGCAGCAGTGGTAGGAGAGTAAAGTTCAATCCAATCCACTTTATTTATATAGAACATTTAAACAGCAAGAATGTTTCCAAAGTGCTGCACATCATAGAAATGATAAAACAATTAAAAGGAAAAACAATAAATAAATGCATAAAACTACAAAAATGCTCTAAATAAGACAATAAAATAAAATAGATGAAAGTAATAAAAACAATAAAAAAATTAAATAGATAAAAGACGCAGAAGACCACACAACTCACGCGGAGTTAAAAGCCAGAGAATAAAAATGAGTCTTAAGACGAGAGTTAAAACACTCCACCGTGGGGGCTGTTCGGACGTGTGTGTGTGTGTGTGTGTGTGTGTGTGTGGGGGGGGGGGTCCAAAGTCTGGGGCCGACCACAGAAAAAGCCCTGTTCCCCCCAGGGTTCTAAGTGGCGTCCCAGGGACCAGGAGCTGGAGCTGGCCCTCAGACCTCAGTGCACGTGGTGGTGTATACATTTGGATGAGGGCTGTGATGTGCTGTGGGGCCAGTCCATTCAAAGCTTTAAAAACAAACAATAATATCTTAAAATCAACTATAAAATTAACAGGGAGCCAGTGCAAACATGCAAGAATCGTAAAGTTAGACTAAAGTCATAGAGATTTCACAATTTGGCAAAAAATATGACGATGCAGTCGTGCTATGAGGCTAACGATATATTTATCTTATTAGAAAAACATCAAAACAACTGTAGAACGTCATGGAAAAGACACAAAATGATGAAAAAGACAAGAGTAAAAGTGTGTCGACAATTAAGTTATATTCGTGCAATTTGAGGGTCAGTGGAAAAGCGACTGACAGAATAAACACACCTCTAGTGTCTGATTCCATGATTCAATTCTTATTTTGTTCATTTTTTTTTATACAATAGAAAAGTGTGGCTGTGTCTAAACGCCTTAACTTGGATTAACTTCATCATCTTTTTTGTTTTTTTTTTCAGGATTCAAGAGTCGTCGGCGACATCAGAAGAAGAACTGCATCCAGTCCTGATCAAACTCATGTTTTTTTTATCCTAAAGACTGAAACAGAGGAAGTGACGGATCGGCCAAGTCTCGGAGGCGACATTAAACATCACACGATACGAACGAGGCTCACGGGACGGACCGGCGGCGATGCGTTCGAGTTCACCTCAGTCTGTCACGAGACACACTTTAAGTCCTTCTGTAAATGTCAGCGCCGGGGCTGTCCCCCCGTCTGTTGTATGAACTTATTGTCAGTGTTGTTTTTTCGTTCTCATGCTTGAAGCTCAACACGGCCGACCCGGACGCCGCACGAATGGATTACATCACACCCGGGAGTTACTCTGGTTGCTATGGTGAAAGGAAAAGTGATCAGACGTGGCGTTGTCCTTGGGTGTCACCTTACGAGGACCCTTGGTAACAGAATGAGACTCGCTGCAGAGCGTCGTACAGGCTGTGAATAATGTAGAGTCCCTGCATCCGAACGCCAGCTCCGGGTTTTAATCCAGTTCCAAAGTGAAAATGTGAATCGCTGTGTTTTGAACCACCACAGATGAGAGGAATCTGTTTTTGTAGCAAATGTATTGAAAAAAAAATGTAACAAAGTTTCTGTAAATAAATATGACGCAAATAAAGTTGTGAACGAACTACTTCAGCGGTAAAAGACTCCAGATCTGTTATGGTTTTATTGAGCTTTAAGTTTGGTTTCAGTTTAATTTTCAATTTCTATTTTGAAGAATTTACCTTTTTTTTTTCTTACCAGGGTTTCTACAGGTTAAAGGTAGGGTAGGAGATATTTTCCTGGGACATTTTTTTTACTATATTGCTTAAAATCCCCTTCAAAGCCCGATTGCAACCAATTAATTAAATGCTCTAACACAAAAATAAAAAAATTTAGTCGCCCGTGGAACGGACAGGACTGAAAAAACACCGTCCAATCATTTTAACCGACCCATCGAAATGATTGAACGCTGATACGTCAATCAAACTCAACTGCCATTTGTCCCTCCCCCCTTTGCCAGTACAATCTGGAACTCTGGAGGTGTGGCTTCAGGGGGGGAGTCTGAAGAAAGGGGTTTGGACTTTTGAATTGTGTATTTTCAAAATGTAGCTTGCTTGAACCGTTTTTTCCAGGATCTCCTACCCTACCTTTAATACAAGTTAAATTTCAGACTTTTTAAAACTACTTAGAACAGAATTTAATGCCCATTTCACAGCCATGCTGGCAAAAATTCATGACTCCTACAATTTAGGAAACTATTTATTGACTCCAATGCCTTAATTCCCACTATTCCAAGTCACTTCTAACTGGCGGCTGCAAAGTTAGAGATAATTGGTTCCTAATTTCAACATAAATTGTCGGGTTGGAACAGGTGGAACCGAGTCGAATAACGTTACTTTCTTTGCAGTTTGGACATTTAACAGACGCATTTAAACACAACACAGCCAACAAGTTTATGACAACATAACTGAAGGCCTGACATCAAATTCAATACCTTTAAAGGACTTTTTTTAAAGGTATTAAGTGCGTATTTGTAAATTCAAGACTTTTAATACTTTTTAAGATTCCGCATGACCCCTGTTAATTTCAGTTTTTGCTTTGATTCATACGACATCAAATATAAGTTGCCAAACAAGGTGTTTACATCCATTATTATGCACTCTTTGCACCTGCTGCTCTAAAACCATCAAATATGTTTTTTCCTGCTTAAATGCTTTTAAATCACTTTGCCGTGAACGTGGAAACACTAGTAATGAGGGTGGTTATAGATGCTTGGTTTTACATTCAGTTCACCCTCAGATACCAAGAGATGTTTCTGTGGGAAATGACATGTACTAGTTTTTAGTTTTGAAGTATTTCTATATAATCTCCCGTTATCAGGTGTGAGGCATCATCTGATTCAGGAAAAGCTCAGTTTCATTTGGTTTAAAGTCACAGTTTTGCATTTGCAGAGTCTGACGCTGAATTCATTTTGACATCGACGTTTTAGACATCCAAATTAATTATCGTCTACATCTAGCCTTTTAAGTTACACCCATTTATCGGATCAAATGACATGTTGATAAATCAAGGCTGTGCAATGTTTGGGTCTGAACACATTCTCTAAAAAATAAGACCTTTATAATAAAACTGGAAAGATGAGAAATTCCAGTTTATCAGACTTTTACAGCATATAAAGATCAGTGATTCAATGGTTTTTTGTTTAAGAAATTGCCATTTTTCCACAGTTAGTCTCATTATTTTAAAGTTGATGACATATTTCACATTTGTTTTCTCTGTTTCTGATAAAATGGCCTTTGAATTTAGTCTGAAATTTTAAAAGCATCCATTTCAGGGATGTCAAAGTCTTTTTAGTTCAGGGGCCACATTCAACCCAACAGGATCTTAAGTGGGCTGGACCAGGAAAATAATAAAAGAACCAATAAATAATAATTTTAGAATAATTATATCCCTGAACTGAGTGTCGGGGATGTTATGTTTTTGGTCCGACCGCCGCCGCCGGCGGATGTCCTTCGTGTTAACGCAATAACTTGAAAGATATTGGGTTTGGAAATTCCATGTTTTCGATATCAATGAATACCATGAAGAGGAAGAACTGATTCGATTTTGGACGATTTACCTTTTCTAAATTGGCCACAAGGGGCCGCTTGAAATTTTAAAATCACTAAACACTCTTGTTCATATTTCAGGAACTATTTGTCTGATTGACTTCAAATCAAGTGCAAATCAAAGGTCATGACCTGGGGATGCCTCACGTCATGACATCATTAAGGACTGGGGGCGTTCGGGGCTATACCCCTAGCTGTCGCTTCCGGTGGCGTAAGGCTAGTTTTCCACTTTGTTTTAGTATGAAAAAAGTAAAATTACATTATGAAAATGTAAATAACCAGAACAACCATATACAACGTGAAACTTCTTAAGAAAAATAAGTGCAATTGCAACATTATGCCTGTTCATCATTTACTCGTGTTCATTTACAGATCACAGTGGATCTGCAACAACACAAAACAGGCAGAATGTCGTAAAAGTACTTAAGCACTCTACCTTTAAAACCTGATGTGTCATCACTGACTCACCCTGCGCTCATGCAGTTTGGATGGCTGGAACTCTTTAACGTTTGTGCAACTGGAAACATTCCAGTGGTTTCTGAAACCTGAGACATTGCACTTTATAGACTTTATTGGGTGATTTCACTCACACCTGTACGAGAAGCTGGAGAAGCCATTTTAGCAGAATTCTAACATGCAGTATACTGGGAAAAAAAAAAGTGCTCTGGAAAAATGGCCAGTTGGACTCACTCACAGTATGTAACCTTTTTATAGTCCAAATAAAAAAAAAAGTCCAGGACCATTTTAGGCTCAGCGTTTAAAAGGCTAAAAACATTTCAGGTTGTTGTCACATTTTATTGTGAAAGGATCGTGTGTAAATGTAAATATTTTCATTATGTAATTACTTTTTTTTTTTTACAATTTCTCTAGGGATCATATTCATCTGTATGTGACCCCTGAACCAAAACAAGTTTGAGACCTTTGATATTTAATAGCTTCTGTGTCATTTTTGCACAAATTCACCCCACAGGCAAGTTGGACCCTTTGGTGTGCCGGTTTTGGCCCGCGGGCCATATGTTTGAAACCCCTGATCTACATGATCAGTGCATTAAACATAAGAACATACATGAGCTACACTAAAAAATGCCAAAAGCAGCAGGAAAAATAATACATTGTAACAAGTCACATCTGAAAGATTCAGTTTAGAGAAGAATCCACTCCATAAAAATAGATCTAGGTCTTAAAGGGTTAAAGTAGACGCCTCGAGGAATTCAGAAAATATATACAACTTTTGAGAACAGCATCTGACAGAATTATAAAAACAAATGTGTCTATGAGGGAATATCAGGGATGACAAAACTGGTATTACAAATATCATATTAAACTGCTAGAAAAATAATCACAAGAATTAACTCAGAATATTTCAAACAAGTCAAGATTATCCAAAACATTACAGCTTTAAAGAAAAATTCATTTTTTACTAGAGTAATAAGAATGTGGCAGCTGTTTTTGAGTGAATAACTGTTTCATGTTTATATCATCTGATGCTCTGAATTCAAGTAAAACTCGTTTTATTCTCTAAATATCAGATGTTTTTCATCCCCCATCTGGTTCTACATTTATTTTATTTTAAAGTTCCTCATATTAAGCTTCCTTCAGTCTATACACTAAAGAGATGAACACACTGTGAGAAATATATTCTGTAAAAATAACACGTTTTCTTATTTGCTTTTTAGTGTGTTCTCTCTCTCCAAGGAAACGTTAACCTCACGACCACAGCTCAGTATCAAAAAAATCATAGACACAACAGGAAACGTAGCAGAAAAACACCAGATACAAGAAGTTTCAGAGTGTTAAAGTCTGCGTCTGGTCTTAGTTTACAGGATTTTTTTACAGTAAAAAAAACCTTAAAACATCCACAGAGTTTCAGTAAAAGAACCTGAAGCCTGATGTGGATGATGTAGAGTAAAGAAGGAGCGCCATCTGCTGGAAAAAACACATACTTTCATCATAAATCTTTATTTTACAAGTTTGTTGTTTGCTTGATAAAGTCATTAAATTATACATAAAGTAATTTACAGCTAAATAAAATATACTGTACATTTTATCAGTATTTACAAGCTGTTTTAACCAAATATTAAGTATCAATACAATGGATTCATTTAAATCACAAATAGCTGTTAATGAACCCTTTCAGGTTTGACAAAGTGCCGGTGTGTTTTCTCCCATTGAAGTGATGTTTTGAGTCGAAACATCAGAGTCGTAGTGAAGACACAGAAAGCTTGGCCTGTTCATTTTTCATGGAGTTTCAGTTCCTCCTCTGGTGTCAAACTGTGCGGTTTGACCATTAGCTTTTGTTTAGGTTTGGATTCACTGAGGTTCAAGAGGAAGTGTTGCTGATGACCTTCCTCTTCCGTAGATACACCAGGTCATAAAATGGGTCTTTGGTGACACTGGCCCTGAGAGAGAAATAAAGGAAATTAAATACAGGAGATGATGGAGGAGGAGGAGGTACAGTTCCAGAAAAGATTATTAGACCATCCTTGTTTTCTTCAGTTTGTTGTTCAATTTAATGCCTGGTCCAACTACAGGTCCATTTGTTTGGACAAATACAATGATACCAACACAAATAGCTCATAGTAGTTTCATTTCAGAGCTGATATCTATCCATTTTCCATGTTTTCTTGATCATAACCAAAATCACTTCAGTTCTTACATCAATATTTATGGCAGTGTTTTTCAACCTTGGGGTCGGGGCCCCATGTGGGGTCGCCTGAAATTTCTAGTAACTGATAAAAATAAAAAATAAAAACTTACTAATAAAAGTTGACAAAGACAATCCCAATCCATAACAGACATGACAAACTGTGAGTCGAAGCACTGCGGTACTGTTTATCTGTCAGATGTTCAAACTGAAGCACTGTGGTACTGTTTATCTGTCAGATGTTCA
>JAPQRP010000029.1:29628941-29640975 GCA_037367295.1 Apogon hyalosoma | reverse complement strand
ATGTTTTCTTTTCTGTCTGTTTTAGTCACATGATACACACAGGAGTTTGGACTGGATTGCATAACCATTGTTTTTGACTTTTGATGGTCCATCATTTTTTCCATGACTGTATGATACAGTTCTGTAATAATTCAACTACACTGGGTAATGAACTGTTTCCATTATTAGGTTCTACATCTTTACACAGGTCTTACATGTCACTGATCCATTCTGCATCATTATGTCATTTCACTTTACTTTTTTAAAAGAGTAAAACTACATTATTTTTACTTGTACTGAAGTTCCTTACTCTGTGAGTATTATAAGAACAGTTATGAAGCGACTGAAGTGACTGAACGGCGGTGGTGGGTCTTACCTGATGGCTTCTATCCAGTCGTCTCGCTCGTCTGCGCTGGCGGCGCTCAGCTTATACGACTGGTGTTTACCCTGCACCACTCGGCCTGTATTCTCCATCTTACAGGCCTTTATCTTTTGTCCTTGGGGGTTGTACAACTCCAGACAATACTGATCAAACACAAACAGAGACACTTCAGTGAACACACGGTGGAAAAGCTTCCTCTGACATGAAGACAATGAAACAGCAGCATATGCAACACTGTACCGGTTTACTGGAGTCCTGGAGCTCCCTGACACACAGGTTCTCCAGAGGGATGATCCCAATCGGATCTTTATCCTGTAGAAGAAAAAGGTTTAAATTAGACACTGCTTTAAAAAGAAAAAACAGGACCAGTGTCCCTGTATCTCATTGGCATGTTCTATCAAGAATCAATAACTTGAATTTGTGAGGTTCTCAGGTTCTGTTCTATGTTCCAGTCCTGTGGTCTGGAAGCAGGAGATCAATCTGCCAATAGAAGTGGGCAGTACTTTCACTGGCGGAGAACTCAACTAATTCAGTCCAAGTCCATATATGACTTCTATCAGTGAACAATAGGAACTATATTGATTTCTCTAAGCATTTACATGTTATAAACCATCAAAATATGGACCATTATAAGAAAAGACAAATGTTTAATATTAAAAAACTACTGAAAAAAAACTTTAAATCTGAATTTCTCAAAACTGTGAACAAACTTTGTAGACGTTGTCTCAAAGAAGATACATATGAAATTTGAAATGAATTGGACCAGTAGCTTCGTAAAAGAAGATGTTTGAAGAAACTGCTAATGAAGACGATGACGCTGAACACAGCTCCTTCACAACAGAACTAAACAAAGTACTGGCATAAACCTCAGAGGAAACTACATTTCTGCTGTTTCAGTTGTCAAATTCTGCGAACACATTCTAAATATTCATTCGAAATTTGAGAGATGTCAGCTGTACAACAACAGAAACATTTTTCAGGTTAGAGAAGGAAGGTAAGGTGGTCATTGCAAGACTAATTCTTAAATGAGAATTTGCCGCAGAAAATCGAAGCCACGTCAGATATAAATAAATGTCAAGTCCTGTAAAGCTTGTAAATCTCATGGGAGTGTCATGTCAGAGACCAGGGTTCACAAGCTTTCCACTTTTGTTTTGGAGACATGAATCACAATGTCTGGACTAACGTTTCAATGAGAATTAGTCTGACTCTTCTCACCAGGTTGTAGTTCGGCAAATCCAGCTGTTTTTCTTCAGCTGTATTTCATTGTTTCTAAAGTGCTTTCATTGCCAGGCAAGAGGAGGAAGGTGATATACAGATGAAAAAAAAAAAAAAACAAAAAAAAAACTCTTAGCCTGTTGATGCCAGACTAATTCTCAAATTTGTGATAAAAACTTTAAATATCCTTGGGTTAAAGTAATAAATTTACAACACAAATACAAACACACGTTAATTTGAGCAAAGCCTGTCAATGTCACCTCAGTATAAAACTGGTGACCAGAATTCACCCGTTTCTCTTTCTTATTTTGGAAACAGGAATTGTGACAACACAACCCTGCATCTCAATCCTCCACTAGAATCAGACTCTGCACAAACAACAGGAAAAACAAACTGTAGCTCATGCAACAAAACAAGACTAAAGTTCATGACGGAAGAAGAAGGAATCGAAACAACAAAAACTTTATAGAATTACACAAGATGGCTGAGGACGCAGTTTGTTCTGAACCTGTCATTAAACACTGACGTAACAGAATCAAATCACACTGGAGGGTCTGCACAAACTAAAAAAAAACAACCTAATGTAAACTTTACATCCCCCTTCATGTGAAAAAACGCTGGTTCCCAGTGTGTTTCAGGTGTTAATGTCTACATTCTCTACTTACTGTGGTGTATTCAAAGTAATAGAGGCAGCTGTCGGTCAGGATGAACCACCTCCTCTTCCACGTTTTAATTCTTCCACCTACAAAGAAAACCAACACCATGGAGTCATTTTAACTGGATTCAACCATAATTCAACTATAAAATGAGCTTTGAATTCATGCCCATCTGTTGAACCAAAACTTAAATATGATCCAACATTAACTTTAAACTCACACTTGAACAACAGAACTATAACTATAAATGTTCTTGCATGTCATTATTCAAAGACACTGCTTTAACTTGCTGCAGCTTTTGCACTGGTTTTGTCTCTTGTGACTTTTACACTGTTTTTGCATTTCTATTGCGTCTCATGTAATTTTCATCTTACTGCAAATTTCACGTTGCCTTGTCCTATAAATTCCTTTGATCTTTTGAGACTTTGTCATTTTGATTTTTTGCAACTTTTAGAGCATTTTCATTTTTTTGCAACCTTTGTCATTTTCATCATGAGCCTTTTATAACTTTTATTTCTGTCCTGTTACATCTTTTAAAAAAACCTTTTAAAACCACAAATAACTGTCCAGTTCTTTAACCTCTGCATTTCACTCAAAACCAAAAACTACTCTTTAAACTTGGAAAAAGTAATGATTTCACATTATAATAATCATTAATACTGATATGAACACTTTTAGTCTGATATCATTTGTGAGAATAACAGCGTAAATGTCAGGGTGGTGCAAACATAAAAACTGTTCCAGTATTTAAACTAAGACAGAATTTTTCTGCCAACTTCCAAATAGATTTTTCTCTACATGTGACCTTTCCTAAGTGATTTATCAATGTTTATTCTAACAATATTCTCTGCATTTGGCATTTTTCAGTAAAAATCAGGTATTTTCCTGTAATCACTTGACTGTTCATGTAGATGGTTAAATGCATATTATATCAAAACAGAGAAAACAGAAGAAAAAGGGAATGTTTCAGCAAAATCTATCAATAATTGAACATAAAAACAACCACAATGTCACTGGTGAATCAATTTTGTAGAAGATGACGGTGCTTCCATGGTAACTATGGAGCCTCTGAACATCTAAATGGGTCATATCTGATTACCACGAAAAGATGACAAACTGAATTTGACACCAATTATTTACACGAATTGATAGGACTGACATGTTTGCCGTTTCCACAATACCACAAATGTTATCAATGTTACCATGAAAACTTAAAGCATAATCTGACATCAGAACTATGTCACTGTAAATTAAACTAATGAAATGATTAGTATCTTATTTCATTTTGGAAATCATATCGGTCAACTTCATGAAGTGTGATGCTGATGTAATATTCAATGGTTTGTGGTTTCAGAGTTTTTAGTAACAGAGTATTTCTACACTGTGGTATTTCTACTGTTTTCCTTCACGACTGATTTTGACCATATTTGTCTGTTTGAGGTAAATTAAACTGTGTTGGTTGACATCTGCATCTCACCTATTTTCAGGAGCCATCCTTCTCTGTCTGGGTTAAAAAATGTCAGAGTGAGGTCATTCCCATCATCCTCTGGGATTTTGAATGGCTCACTTCTGATGCTCGCGTACAGTTTCTGGAGGAATAAATAAAAGGCATCAGTTTTGACGTGAACCAGAGATAAAACTTAACTTATTTTCTTGCAACATTCGCTTCCAGAGCCAAACATCAAAAAGAGAAATGAAAATCCTGAAATATGAAGCGGTGATGTATGAGAGGAGATGTCTGAAGACAAGAATGAGCACTTTAATCAGATCTGCTGAAGTCAGATTCAATCAAATCTCAAATCAGATACATAACTGTTACTATTATACAAGAAGTACATCTAAAACTCCAGAGAAAAAAGAGGGATCTGTGACTGCACGTAACATTTTGACTCCTGTGTGATTCAAGGTTTCGTTAATTAAAGTTCTTTGGTTACATTCCGAAGAAACAAGAATCATAAACCACAATTTCATCACTTCTTACAAAATGTAGGTGAATCACGACCAAGTTTCCTCTGGTTTCTGAGCATTTGTGATGCTTTAAGTTGTTGATTCTAAACTCTTTTTTTACATTTTACACCATATTATTACAATACTTCATCAAATACTAGTCCACCTGCTCCTTTCATCAGGTAGAAAATGTATTTTTTTTCTCCTGTATGTTTGTTTCTCTAAGCATTTTGCTACGTTACCAAGGTCAGTAGTGAGTGTGGAAAAGAGGTGAAGAAGCGTGTGCAAGCAGATCAGAATGGGTGGAGAAAAGTGTCAGGTGTGTTGTGTGATAAAAGAGTGTCAACGGGAATGAAAGGAAAGGTGCAGAAGACAGTGGTGAGAGCAGCCATGTTGTATGGGTTAGAGACAGTGGCACTGAGGAAAAGACAGGAGGCAGAACTGGAGGGAGTGGAGGTTAAGATGCTTCTTTAGGAGGGACCAGGATGGATCAGATCAGGAATGAGCACATCAGAGGAGCGGCACATGGTAGATGTTTTGGAGAAAAAGTCAGAGGTCAGACTGAGGTGGTTTGGACATGTACAGAGGACAGTGAATGTCAGCAGAAGGATGATGAGGTTGGAAGTGCCAGGCAGGAGGTCTATAGGAAGACCCAAGACCAGATTTATGGATGTAGTGAAAGAGGACATGAAGGTAGTTGGTGTGAGAGAAGAGGATGCAGAGGAGAGGGTTGAATGGAGGAAGATGATTCGCTGTGGCGACCCTTGAAGGGAACAGCCCAAAGGAAAAGAAGACAGAAAACCGAGGTCAGTAGTGAAGACTGTAAGATAGAAATACATCCTACTGCTGTTTTAACCATGTTTGCATACTTTGTATTATGTTAAGATATTAAAGCACAGTGATCCATTAAAGATCAGCAATGAAGATGATGTTTTTTTCCTCCCTGTCTGTAACAAGCAGCCAATGAGCTGCATTCAGTGTTAGGTTAGAGTTTATATGTCACTGTTTCAGTAAATTGATCATTTTTGTGGTTAAGCGTACCTAGGTTTGCATTGGTCATATATACAAAATAGTCATTTTTGCATTTGTCTTTCGAGGATTTAACGGATAAATTTCACTCTTGTCATATTCAATGTGATGGATGCACAATCATGTACTCTGGATATTGGGGTTTACGTTATTTTATTCCTTTAATAGTTCTCACTATAGGAGTCAAACAGGTGATCCTGCCTGATGATCTTCTGAGAATAAACTATCAGTAAATACAGAACAACTTGTGCTCAGGAAGTATTGAAATAAATAAAAAATGTTTTTACACTTGAATATATCTCTTCAGCATCTACATAAATCAGACTCACTGCATGTCAGAGTTAAGGCCTGAGACTTGAAAAACTTAAACTAGATACTTTAAAAACTCAACAGGTTAACTCGGACTTCGACTAGATCCTTAGGTCCAGAAAGACACGAAAGAATCATTTTTAAAGGACTGAAATAAACACATCTGCCTTGCAACGTTAATGCTGCCATTTCCAAACATCGTGACGGACAGTGAATGCATCATGAGCGGCGGAGGCGGGTCTGACCGTGAGCAGTTCGACGGGCAGGTCATCTCCATTGTTGATGCCTCTGTTCATGGACACGAAGCGCTGCAGACTGGGTTTGTCCTTCACGTTGGGGTTGTGGAGGCTGGTGTTGAGCATGATGACGGCGAACGACAGGATGTAACACGTGTCTGTTTCACAAAGAAAGAAATCACAACTGATATCAGATACAAAGACACAGCCTGGACGTCATCAATATCACATGTGGCTTCCCTCAGGTGGTGTGTATGAAATTAAGATGCATTAATGACCTGACGCTAAGATTTTGGTTTTAAATCACTATTATTGTAATTTTGAATCAGTTTACTTTGTCAAATAACAGAACAAACATTTCGTAGTTGCGTTTTTTTTTTTTTTTCTTACTCCCGTACATTCAGACGGTGAACTAATGCTTCACCTCTAGATTCTGAGAATGTTCTGACCATTCACTGACTTTCATCAAAATTGAGAAAAAAACTAAGAAAAATATAAATAAAACGGCAACATCATAGACTTCAGACGTTTCATCTTGTTGCATCTTTTGCAACTTTAACAATGTTTTTACATTTCTGAGTCTTTCACACTTTTTTTGTTCTGTGTCTCTTACGTCATTTTCATCTTGCTGCTACTTTCACATTTTCTTGTGTCTTTCATATCATTTTTATCTTTTGCAACTTTTCGGTTTTTCTTTTGTTGTTGCATCTTTTACGTGGCCTACAACTTTTAAATGTTTTTTGTCTTGTTGGGTCTTGTACTTTGTTAGCATCATTTACAAGTTTTATGTCATTTTCATCTCTTGCGACTTTTGCACTATTTCTATCTTGCACTTCTTGTGACATTTTAGTCTTGTTACATCTTTTACAAATAATTTAAAATGACAAATAACTGTTTAGTTTGTTAAACTTTGACTCAGGACCAAAAACCATTCTTTAAACTTGGAAGAAATAATGATTGGACATTTATTGTTATAATTATTAATGACTGATATGAACATTTTTACTCTGGATAACATTTGTGGGAATAACAGCAAAAATGTCAGTGTGGTAAAAAATAAAAACCATAAAGAACTCTGTCCCAGTAAATAAAACTAATGACATCATATTTAATATTTAACATGTCAGTCAAGTCAACTTCATTAACTGTGATGCTGATGTAATATTTATGGTTTTGTGGTTTCACTGTTTGACATTCTCAGATGCATTAAGACTTAACTCTGATTTAAAATAGGGTAAATGTAGTTTCAAATGAAGTGAAACCAACAAAAAAAATCTCAACTGAAGCAAAATACTCATAAGAGTCTTAGCACTTCTGTTTTTTTAATGGTGGAGCTTGAGAAGGTGACTTGTCTTTACCTGTGGACTGGAACACCCCGGGGTTACAGTCACAGTAACGACTTGCAAATGCCTCCATCATCCTGTCAATCTTCTGAGCTTCTCCTGGGAGACGAAAGCTCCACAGAAACTGCCTGGAAGACAGAAGCAGAAAAAAAAAGCCTCATAGGAAGTTGTCAGAAAACAGGACTAAAGGTAAACCAGCTGCAGTAGTTTTAGCTCTCATTCACACTTGCATGCAAACAGTGTTTAGTCAAACAAACCTCAGCGCTTGCACCAGATTAAGGTCTGAGAACTCATGCAGAGCCACAAAGGCTTTCAGTATCTCCAGATGCATTTCCTCCCTGTATGAACACCAGAAAGACAGAGATAATACTGCAAAACCAGACAAGGTGAGCAAATATACATGTCATAAATGGAAAACTCAAAACAGATAGGCAGTAAAAAAAGACAAAAGTACTTTTACTGCACTATCACTGTACTTGTTCTATAGCATTTCCATTTTCTGTAGCTTTGTCGTTCACTTCATGTCAGAACTAAATAATAATAAATTTACTCCCCACTTTAGTTCCTTTTACAGATTTTCTTCCTGCTCAATGAAAATCACACTTTCATTTTAAAATTTTTTTTTTTATATATTGAGATGATTCCCCTCCTCTTCGGCTAAATTAATATAATTCCACTACTTATATGTAAACTTCCTAATCTGAATACTGTACCTCTCTCCTAAGAAGTTGCCTATGGCGGTCTTGTTCAGCCCCTCCTCTTTGTACAGAAACTCAGCCACCGGCTCCGCTCGCCATTCCAGCAGGTTATTTTCAACCAGATACTTGATGCCCTGCAACACAACAGATTAGTGGGAGGTTGGATGTGAGGGAATTAAATAAAATAATGAAGATTGTAGTTGAAGCATATATAAAGTTTAAGGTCAGATCTTTTTTAATTAGTTTATAAATGTCCCACAGTCCAGCCTCAATGCAAAAAGAAACACTGCTTTTACTGTTTTTGCACCAATGCAGCTCAGTCTGTATCACATTCTAACAAGATACATACATTCAACTAGATCCGCCCACTACTGCTGTATCATAATGCATGCAGTTCTCTCGATTACATGAAGTCACAACAACCATAACATTTGACCAACAAAACCTACATCACTGAGTACTTATATTGGGATTTTCTTTTTTAATGTAAATTGCTCTCTCAAACTATTTACGAGATATGGCATTTAAATACTGACCTACTGACAGACAGACGGACCGACTGTGCAACTGACTGACCAACCAAATTAAAGACAGACAGTATTACAGACCAACTGACCTACTGACACAATGGATGAACTGTCCAATCGACGGTCCAACCAACAGAAGGGCTGACTGACCGACTGACTGACGAAAGAGTCTGCGAAAGAACGAACAACAGCCAGACAGACGGACAACCCAACTGTCTGAATGATAAACAAACGGACAACCACAGAAAAACTGACCAATTGACTGACTGAGCAACCAAATAAAAAAGACAGACCTTTGAGAGAGACCACCTGACTGACCAACCGGCAGAGACACTGACTGACCACTTGACAGACCAGGCAACTAACCAACCAAAAGACAAACCAACTAATTGATGAGCCTAATAGAAGGACCAACGGCCCAACAGACACTAAACTGACCCCTACTGACAGACCAACCAACTGATGGACCCACCGACCAATTAACAGGCAGAAGACCAAACTAACTGCCACAATCCCAGTGACTGCTGGACTGACCCACTGGCCAATTGACCACTAGACAAACCTTCTTACAGAGACGTATCAAGTAGAGTTTTAGGATGAGATTGTAGTTTTTTGTTTTTTTTTTTTTAAATTTTACTAACCACATTGTGACATTTGATGTATTAAACAAAGCTGGTTCCTTTCTCTAAACACAGTCTGAATCTGACCATAAAAATCAGTGAATATAAATATAAACATAATTTCTATCACAAAAGGTTGAGAAGTGGCACAAGTTTTTGGTTTACGGTCTATGGTTTGTATAAATGATCAAGAGAAACTTTTTTCTGGTGTTTTCTGCTAAATAATATTACATATTTCCTTCAATGTCAGCTGTGAAGCTCTTTACAACTGCTGTGTTTTAGAAGTGTTTAAATAACGTCTACTTCCGAATATGCATTTCTATTTCCAGGAGGACACACGCACACGACACTTCTTGTGAAATTTGCGTGTGTATTCTTATCAGCAGTAGTGTGCTTCTAAACCATATCACACATTGAGAAAGTTTTCCTCTTCTGGTTTTCAGTCATTAATCATTAGAGCAGGAGATAAGACAGGCCGTCTAATGCTGCAGCTCTTAATCTCAAAGAGTTCTTCACATGTCAACCATGTTCTGAGTCTGTATTCTGACTAAACAGGACATCCAATCAAAGATGCCTTTAACGCCTCATCGGCCTCTTCACGGTGTCTTCAGGCCTGGTAGCAGGTTGGACATGGGCCCTGGACTCAAACCAAGCCCCTTTTGTTTGCTGAAACGGGAACTAAAAGATAGAGGTCTGTGGTGAAGTGGTGCTTCTGCCCCACTTCAGGGAACAGGATGTGGTTTTCTGAATTTCTGACTCATTCTGAGTGCCGCTGCCTGTGCACAAGTTGCATTTCTGCTCGAAACAGACACACACACTTTGAATCCACATCCGCTCTGAGTGGAGAAAGACTTTCTGCTGTCGTTGACCTTCACATCCTCAGCAGCACAAGAGAATTTAACTTTGGTAACTTACTGTCACTGATCAGATCGGATGTGAATACTAACATTTTTGTGGCATTTAACTGTATCAAATTTATAGATTAAAGAATTTTTTTTTATATATGGGTATTATTGTTATGAAATGGACAGAGTATATTTTTTTGTTTTTTTTAAATAGGTACCGTTATGAATTGGACAGTTTATTTTTGATAAGTATATCACTGCTAAGAAATGGACAGTTTATTTTTGTGCATTATTGTTATGAAACAGATAGTGTACTTTTGTTCTTGATACGTGTATTATTGTCATGAAAAGGACAGAATTTATTTTTGTTTTTTAATATGTGTATTATTGTTATGAAATGGCCGGAGTTTATTTTGATGTGAAATGCTGCTGCAAAATGGACAGCGTCTATCCTTGATATGTACAGCAATTTTGTGTTTTGTGCATAGTCAGAACTGAGTCTGATATGTGTAGGATTCTTGATTTACTAATGGGATCTGACATAGGAATTTAGGGAAGGTAGAATAATGGGATAAAGGGGCGGGAGATTATATGTTAAACTTCATCCCACTCCCTTTTTGAATGTTTGACTTTTCTTTTTTTTTGGTTTTAATGCTATATTCAAAATAAATACATAAATAAACTGAAATACACCATTCAACCACTAAATTATGAACACAGGAGAAGTGCTAATAATGTTAATCCTTTATTCCAGTGGTTCCTGTCACTGGGTTGGACATATTAGGCAGCAAATGAACATTTAGTCCCTGAAGCTGATGTGCTGGAAGAAGCAAAATGACAAAGTAAGGAACTGAGTGACTTTTTCTAAGGGCCAGAGTGTCTCCACAACTGCAGGTCTTGTTGGGTGTTCCTGGTCTGCAGTGGTTAGTAGAGACCTTAAACGGACTAAGGAAGAACATCCAAATCTCAGGCCAACTGAGCATCAGTGGGAGATGGTGGACAAATAAATCCAATCTACGCAGGTCCACCTCTCTACTTCCAGGACTTTAGGGATCTGCTGCGAACATCTTGGTCCAGATACCACAACACACCTTCAGAGGTCTGGTGGAGTCTAGGTCTTGGGTCAGAGTTGTTTTTGTGGAAAGTGGGGAACCTATACAACATTAGGTAGGTGGTAAAAATGTTCTGCTCGGTTGGGATCCGATTGTTGTTCTGTAGATACTTTTGGTAGGTTCTTCAACATCTGGAGATAATCTGACCCCGCAATTTAATCATCACAATTTCTCCATTGTCAAGTTGCTCAGATCCAAACTCTTTCTCATTTTGCTCTTTGTAACACATCACCTTGGAGGTCTACATGTTCACTTGCTGCCTAATATAACCAACCCACTGTCAGGTCCCACTGGAAGCAGATGATCAACATGAACACCCCTTCACCTGTCATTATGGCTGATCAGTGTGTGTCGTCTAATGTTGGCCTGAGTCAGACTGAAACAACCCACACCATCTACTGCCTCTAATCAGTGAATCATCTGGACCTTTAATTATCCAGTTCATGTGCATCAAATAAGTTAAAAACTCACCTTTTTTGGGTCCATGTTAAATTTCTTTTTCCCACGCAGGAATCTCCTGTTCCTCATTACATTTTTACTGCAACAAAACAACAAATAGATTTAAAAACAGGCTCACTATGAATTAATCAATCAATAGTGGAAATCAATTTTTACCGATGGTCGGTGATGAATAGAGGTAAGCAAATCAATAGTGCAACTTTGCAAAATTATTATTACAATATTATAAATATGAACAAGTAACACACAAATGATGAATAACTGACGTTAGAAACTATCTAGGAACTATTAATATCTCATGTATTTTTAAATCTCAGTTTTAAAAGATATGAAAATTGAATCCTGATAATATAAAAGGACAAAACAATGGTAAATATTCAATATTTTATCCACCTACAGTGTAAAGTCCCACAGTAACTGTCCTGTATATCATCATATTTTATTAGGGGTGTAACGTTGCACTCGTTTGTACCGAACCTTCGATACAATACGGAGGTGTACCGAACAACTACATGTAGCCTATGTGAAGAATGCAAACACTCAGGAAGCAGGGCGGCCGCAAGCAGAACCCATGTGCTGGGTTTCCGGAGCCGCTGCAAAAAAAAAAAACCCAAAACATTTCATTCTGAGGCACCGTTGTGTGTGTGTGTGTGTGTGTGTGTGTGTGTGTGTGTGGG
>JAPQRP010000029.1:29610284-29621780 GCA_037367295.1 Apogon hyalosoma | reverse complement strand
ATCTATGTCATTGTACTGACAAAAACAGTGCTTTTAGGCATTCTATGTTTTCTTTTCTGTCTGTTTTAGTCACATGACACACACAGGAGTTAGTATTGGATTGTGTAACCATTGTTTTTGATGATTTTTGATGGTCTAATAATTTTTTCTGCGACTGTGTAAGCTGTTAAATTCCATTTATAGTTTGTGTACTGAGGGAAAATGCAGCTTTTGAAGAGCCAAAACACTAAAGACAGCACTGTTTTGCTAACTCATGCTAGCAGCTATAAGATTAAAATAATATCTCTATTTATAATAATCTGTAACACTTTTAATAATAGCAGTTTAGAAAAAGCTTTGAGAGTAGGTGGGCTGATCAAAACAGCAGATTAGGCCTATTAGTAGTTAATAAGAGCAAAGAAAAATAATAGGGAAATATACAAAAACTTATTTAAAATAATCAAAATAAAATTAAACAAAAATCAATAGTATCAATACATAATTCTGATAAGTGCCTTATGGATGTTTTTACAGATGACACCTGAATTCAGATGTTTGTATAAGCAGTGGTGAATTATTTATCTTACAGTAACTAAAGACCCATTTTACAGGTTATAAATGGTCTTACTCATTAGCAAATGGTTTAACATGCTGACTTTTTGATTTGATTTGTGGTTAAACAATTCCAGCAGTAGGGTTCAAACTACGAACAGGTCAAACTGCACTGAACTGCTGTTAACCCATACAGACCCAAATACCCACCGGTGACCAAAATCATTTACTGATATCAAATGTAAAATAACTTTTGTTAAACTAATGCTATTAATCCATGTAAATAGTTGGTATAAAATGCATTTTGTCATCTTTTCATGGTCATCAGATATGACCTATTTGGACATTCAGAGGCTCCGTAGTTACTGTGGAAACGCCGTCATCTCCTACAACATTGATTCGTCAGTAAAACCCATGGAGTCGGATCAGTGACAGCAGATGGAGACATTTAGTTTATGTTCAGTTAATAATATTTTTGCTGAAAAAGTCACCTTTTTTTCCCCTAATTTTTCTCTTTTTTTGATATAACAAATTTTGAATTTTCTCTGAGCTTTAACAAACAGCTACATGCTCAGTGAATTATATATAGGAAAATACATGATATACACTGAAATAAATGCAAAATAAAGAGGATAATATTATAGTAAATAGTAATAAATCACAAAAGCAAGGTTAAATAGAAAAAGAAATCTTGGAAGTGCCACAAAAGTAGCACCAGGTCTTTATGGGTTAAATGTCCTGCATCTGGACTGATGAGAGACATTAGTGGTTGTCAAATGGTATCACTTTTAGCAGCATTGCATAGAGATCAATCACCTCAGGTTCATCTCATTTATTAACTCTTATCTCAAAAAAAGTGGATCAGTCTGCACAGTTAATATTTCCATTAAATAAATAAAGGATAGACTACAATGTGTTAGACTGTAGTGATGAGTCAGAAAACAGAATCAACAGAATTATTGAAAAGCCTTTTTTTTTTTTTAACCATGAACATACAGGGGTCAAAATAGTTACCACACTGCACCATAATGAAGCTACATTCAACAGGGTTTTGAGTAAATGTGTTTTTTTAGTGCATACAAAACACATAAAACGTCAACTTTTTTTTTTTTACAAGTATGCATCTCACATGTAGTATCCAGTGTCAGTGCAGTTTAATAATATTTCTGATAAAAAATAAAGCTTTATTAAATACTAATATTAGCTTTAGCCTAATTAGCTGAGTTAGCATAGTTAGCCGCGCCTCCCACTAGCACACTTCACACTTCTCACAAGTTGAAGTTACCAGACATTCTATCGAAATGCACCTCACCAAATCCAGTCGCAGGTTTATGACGAGTAGGAGAAGCCCGCTTTCTGTCTTTTAGAAGAATAAATATATCGAAATTCAGCTGGGAGTATGTGTCTTCCCTCCATGTAGTGAACTCCACTCCCGCTCACTCTGTCACGCGCATCACGCACAGAGTGGGCGGAGCTTCATCTTCAATAAAATGGAGATTCCTCAGATTTTTTTTTCTGAATTTTGACCAAATATTTACAGACATGTATTTATGATAGCCAACTATAAGGACCTCTAATACACACTCCCACCACTGAACATGAAAAATTTGACTTTCATAAGGTAGCTTTAAAAATATTATACTTTGAGCCATTTTTTTCCCCCGTCTAAATCTGACCTAAATATTAGTATCACATATTCATACATTTTTACAGATTTCAATCTTTTAAATGCCATGTCTTTAGATTTAAAAATACAAAAAAAATCTATTGTTTCATATTTTCTTTCTACCTGCAAAATAGATTATTTTTTTGTTTTGAATTACATCTCATGTTAATGATGACCAGCACCACTTATTATTTATTTTTTGTGCAGTAACCGCTAAACCCTATAAATGCCAGGTTTTTGTCAGGATGTCTTCATGTTTTTAAATGAAAAAAAAAAAAAAAGAATGTTTATAGTATATTGAAACTCAAGGTACATTTTTTTGGACACAGTGATATTTTGATTGTTAAAAATAAGTGTTTTAATTTGAAGAAAACTTGATGAAACCATAATACAGATGTGTGTAAATAATGAGCTTTATACTTTATTCAGTGGCTGATACAGTCTGTGGACACATAGGGTTGATTCATTGGTGATTTTGGTTTTAATTGTGTCCTGGTACCAGACTAACCCCTGCTGCTGACTTACAAATAATGTGACAGATGGCCGGTCAATCACATTTAACATGTTTTAGGACCAAAAAGATGAAAAAATGAAAGTGACATATTGAAACTGTATCAGACTGTGTGGCATTTCTTTATTCCGTTTAAAGAAAAAAAAAACCTCATCTCTTTCCTCCATTTCAGACACAATAACACCAGGTATTCATTAATCCACACAATCCAAATAAAATCTCCCGCTGATTTAAATAGAATAACTCAGGTTTTCAGTCCTAACTGAACTCAGTTGGTTTTCAGTCTCTTTGCCTGTTCGTTGTGTGTTGCCGCCGCCTCCTGGTTTCGTTTGTTTGCCGCCGTCTCCTTGAAAACGCCTGTTTTTGAATTTCTCAGCTCCCGCCTCTCTCGCTCCTCCTCCAACTCGGTGATGTCCTCAGCGAAGAGGGTCTTCAGAACGGGAGTGATCCTCGGGAGGATTTTAAAGTCTCCAAAGTGAATCTGAGGGAAGTGATGAAGATATGATATTAAACACCACCGACGGGTGATTATTTTAACATGCTTTTCATTTAGAAAAGGATCTTTAATTTCAGCCTTTGTCTAAATGAATTTAGTTTAATGCAACAATAAAATAATAAAATCAGCAGTACTAGTCTATGAACCATATAATCCTCATCATGCCTGAAATTACAGCTTAATGTGATACAGAAATATTAAAATAAACAAACAGAAAAATACAGTTTTTATGTTGATTTGGAGTTGACCAAGCTGTAGAAAGTGTGTCCTTCAAACTAAGAGTGCTAAAAGCTCTAAAAACAAAAGATTCTGCTGTGATACTAGTTATTTTCATTAAATATGATTATCACAAGTTCCTTGATGTTTCTTGCCTTGAATCTACCGAATTAGACCAACTACTTAATAATAATAATATTAATAATCATAACTATAATAACATAATAGCAACTAAATAATTGAAACTGTGGGAAATAAATAGTCCACATTTAAGTAAGTTCATTTATTTTATTGTCAATAATGAAATGTGTTGTTTCATTAGTCTTTTGTGATATTAGACGGTAAAAGTTGCCCTTGTTTTTCATTTATTGTTGCTCAAAAGTGTCTGAATGTCTGCTTGTCTTGTGTAGACCAGAGGAAAAACAAAAAAAAAAGTTTAACCTTCCTGAATCCAGGTGAGCATATTATGCACACTTTGCACTTCATGTTATAAAAGGTCTCATTATTTTTCACAATTTGTATTAGGTTAGAATTTAAAAGTTGTTAATTTTTGCAGGATTTAAAAAATTCTGACCATTAAAATCAGCATATTGTAAACAATAGAAAATTACCACACTAACACCCTCCACTGAAGTGAGCACAAAATGCACATCGACACACTTTAGCCTTCAACATTCTACCAACTAAAAAGAAAAAAAAAGTAATACATTTTTTATGTAATATATCAGAAAAAAATGTGTTTTTCGTCAAAAAATATGGTTTGGTTACAAACATGGAATTTAAAGGGTTTAAATATGACAGTTATTGAGTATTTAGTATCTTTGTTTATGTCTCAAGTTGATGAAATACAAAAGATGAAAAAAAAACAAAAGTTCAAAACAAACTGTATAAAAAAAACATTTTGACATTACTATGGTACTGTGCAGATTTCGTGCTTTTAGTGATTAAAGGGCCTCTATGGGCCCGATACCAGAGGGTTAATCATTACTGTTTCTTTACTTTTTATTTGTCTGTTTTTGGAAATACATGATATTACTGGTATGGAACATATGGGAAAAGTCAGACAAAGTACAGGTGTAAATCCGTGAACCTCTGGACGTCCACGCCGGTTCATACCCTCATGTGGTCGAAGGAGATTCCCACTCGTTCCGTGAAGTCGTCGCTGAACAGAGGGACTTTGGCGTATCGTTGGCTGAAGTGGTTGAGCATGATGAAGTCTGCGTTCATCCTCATCCCGATACCGATGGCCTGAGACGTCGTACTGTCCGACACAAATCACACAAACAGAAAACTCACAGTTTGTTACTTTGCTTTAGGACTATGATGACGCTTCTCAGAGGCAGATTCCAAATACTCTGACTTTTTTATTTGATTTGAGTAAATATGAACTGAATTCATTAACCACATTTTTAATACACCGTCATTCAAAGTACTGTATTACTATGTATATAATAAATGTGACAAATACAGATTTATTCACCTTATCGTCCTGTTTCTCACCTGTGTCTTTTCTCCACCGCTTCCTCCTCCAGAGCGTCTTCCAGCGTCGCCTCATGGATCAATAAAGTCGAATCCTTTCCTAAGAGGGAAGAAACGAGACGAACACAGAATCACACAAGGTCAGGATGGATGAAAAACGTCACAAAATATTGTATAAATTATTCAGGCGTGTGGTGACACTACAGTTAAGAGGAGTTTGAAATCTTAAAGCTCAATTAGCTTCATGTACTTCAGTCTGAGTCAAATATTCTAGTATAAATAAAGATACTTTGAACAAAAATAGCTCCAATGTCCCTGCATCTCAGCATCACGTTCTATCAAGAATCAATACCCAGTTGAATTTGTGAGGTTCATGTCATGTCCTGTTCATGCTGATTTGAGATATAAACATTAATATTTCTTTAAAGTTTAATGGTAGATTTTTGTTCCTCAGTGATATGTGAAGAAAGTAGATGGTTAGCTGTGGTAGAAAATGATTATTTACCGTCAGAGTATGAAAAATACTTTAGAAATTCAGAGATAGAACATTTAAAATCCGTCATAGCCAAAAAAAAAAAAAAAAGCTATGTTGAGAGAAATTCAGTAAAAAACAGTTCTGAGGTATTTTAGAGGTAAAGATGTTTGTGTATTTTGAATATAGCATTAAAACCAAACAACAAAAGGATTATATAAAAGAAAATCAAACATTTGAAAAGAAGCGGATGAAGTTTAATTTATAATGTCCCGCCCCCTTATCCCATCCTTCAACCTACCTTAAATTCCTATGTCAGATTCCCTAAATAACTCAAAAATCCCACACATATTGGACTAAATTCTGACTATGCACAAAACACAAAATTGCTGTACAAGACAACCATTTAATCCAAACTAATCAATATAATGATATTTATCCCAAAATACAACTATATTTGTCATTGTTGTTTTGCATCCCAGATACGTTAGAAAAGAAACACCTGAATTCGTGTCCACATGCTTTTGTCCATATAGTGTATTTGTGTTAAAATCTCGGAAGTAAAAAGAAAAAGTTTGCAGAAAATGAATAGTCGAGTAAAGTACAAGTACCTGACAACTCAAAAAAAAAAAGTAGTAATGAAGTTTGTACTTTATTTCTTCCTTTGTCTGATACTGACCGATGTGTACGAATGCGTCGCAGGGCATGGTGTCTCCAGAAAACGCCATTTTCCATCCGGACTGATGGGTGAAGCTGCAGGCGAAAGCGTTTCTACAGTGACGAACCAAACACGTCTGAAACTGAAACACAGGACGGACACGTGACGCTGAGGAACTTCACAAACGCTGATGTGACGTTGATGCGCCATCACAGACCTGGTCCAGGTTGTTGTTCTTCAGAAGCGCTTGGATGAATGACTTTGTCGTCGGTTTGGTCACGTCGGCGTCGTCACATAGAGCTCTGTTAGGGATGAAGCTGAAAAACAAGAGACAGGAGCAACGCTGTCTGGGGTTAAAGGTCATTACACGGCAAAATATAAAGTTAGAGAGAGGCGTTACAGATCTACAGTGACACAAAATTAACAGCTTGGTTATTAAAGTGAAAAAAAAAAAAACATGAATCAACAAAGACCAGAAATAAACCGATATTAACAAAAATATCTGATCAATTCTCATCTTTCACAAGACAATGTGTGAAACTACAAATAAAAAGTGTATTTATTGACCTTTTGTTATTTTCTTTCAATGTTACCATTTCAGGTTTCGTTACATACTTTGATGAAAGCTCATTTGTGTTTCTTATTTTACAGTGCGCGTTCTGATTAAATAGTTTTGTAACCATGGTAACACTGATGCTCTGCATCCGTTAAATAAACAGGATACAGAACAAAAAGAGAAAAACTAATATTTGCCGTCTGTGATAAACATACAGTTTGGTTTTACAATAAATTAGCCAACAATCTAAAATGTCATGATGATAATAATAACAATAAACTGTATTTCGAACATAAGTCGGAATAAAACATAAAAAGAAATTGCAAATTAAAGCAGAACTCTCCAGAATACTGAAGGCAATAAGTTACAAAAAAAAAAAGTCACACAATGTACAACTATGTGACTGTGGCTCTTTAATAACACTTTATGTCTGAAATGAAACAGAGAGAAGCTTATTTGGTCCTACACTAAAAGTATATAAATAATGTATGAAGTCCATAAAAAAGAAGAATAGGTCAGTTATTAAATGACTGAAAAAGAGAATAATTGATAACATACCATCAATACCTATTACTGTTGTACTCTGGTTCATTGTTCGTATATTTCTTCTCAGATTTTGTGGTGTTTTCACGCTGTTTGATCGTTGGATCCGTTCTATTCCACAACATGAGACGCTCTACTTAGTTCCTCTCTAAAGTTATAAACCCCCTCTATCTGTAAATAATTTCTGTATGTTACTTGGAAGTCATAATAAAATATAAAATAATAATGACATAAAACCAACATCCTGGAGGAAACCGTGTGTGTTGTGTTCAGGTTCACATACTTGATGTGGTGGATGATCTCCTCACAGGCGTAGTGATACTGCATGAGCCACGTTAAGATCCGCCCTGGACCGACCAGGTAGACCCGGCTGAACGGTTTCCCTAAAGTCGACTAAAAACGTAACAAGAAGTCACATTTAACACCGTCTACAAACAACGGGATGGAAAAAAAAACCAAACAAACGGCAGCTACGTTGTAAATGAAGATGCTATTTCAATCGTTTAACGTTTTAACGGATAACGTTTTCAGAGACGCATTTTTGAACAGAAGAGTATCTGAAGGACAGTTTTAATGACTTCGAAGACTGTCAAACGCATCATAAAAAAGCCAAAATTAATACTTTTACAGTAAGCAAAAATTAGATTGCAGAATTTACGAAATGTCCCCAAAGGCATCATGAACAAAACTGTCTGTAAATGACGTTTTTTGGGTTATTTTACTACAGGACTATTTTGTGTTTAAATGTTTGTACCAGAGTTTAGAGAATTACCCACATTTAGGACTTTGACTTATTATCTTTATTTCAGGCCTTGTGTCTACGAACAGGTTTAGGTTTATTGATTCTGCCCCATTTTAAGACACTTTAAGGCCTTGAAAACAGTCGACTTGACCTTAACTGGGGCCTGAGCCTTGTGATGATCCGGAAAACTCAGGATAAACAGGAAATCTGGAAGTTTCTTTTGGAAATTAAAGTGCTACTTATTTTATTTTATTTATTTGATGAGAACAGTGCATATTGATGAACACTCAGTACAAATAAAAACACTACTTTGTGCAAATTTGTCGTATTTAGCTGGAGCTATTTTCCATCCGTAGTCCTCAACATTTAGAAACAGACTAAATAAAGAAACAAGACGATACAGTGTATACAGCACATTACTATATAAAAGAGTACATAATACAAAACATTATTAATACACCTTATGTGTCGATGATGTTTGTAATTATTAAGAGTCTAATGTTAAAGTGTTTTATTGTGTCTTGTTCATACCAGCGCTCTCTCCCTCTGATACAGCAGCTTTATCAGCCCCTGAAACACAACCACAACACATGATATTAGCATGAAAATCTATTAAATAACACATTCAAGGTACAATCACATCAACACAAATGTGCATTTTCATAAACGTACAGACGGAGCAGCTGGGTTTGGACTTTTTTAATTAAGTTAATACACGTAACAGGATATAGACATCTTTTTTCAATAAATTATAACATAATAATGTCATTCAAGTGACGGATCTGCTGATCTGATCCACAGCGTCCTGGATATCCCAATATTCCCATGATGCAACAGTCACCTTTGAGCTTTTCAACTTTCTGCTCAAACTACTATATATCAAATTATTGTCATTTATTATAATTACTATTTCTAATGCGCAATTGCTTGTTTCTATAGTTATTGCTGATGTTATTTACCTCTTTTCCTCTGATTCTTCTAATCTAACTGTCCATCATTTTTGCCTTGAAACATATTTTACATTATTTTTATGCCTGTTTTGTTTCATGACTTGAATTTTCTTGTGTCTTTTGCATCTTTTTGTGTTGTCATTACAGTTGTGTTTTTTCCTCTGCACGTCACATGGTTTAAACTCTTCCAGAGAACACTTTTCTTTCTGTAATTCCCATTTCATTATGTTACATTTTACCCGCTGAAACAGCTGTGTGACCCCTTTTTGGGCCTCGAGCCTCAGTTTGGGACAAAGCCTAAAAACACTACAAAAAAAAAAACAAAAAAAAAAAAAACACAAGAGAGCATGTAGACCAATGTGGAAAAGAAAAAAAAAAAAGATTCTTCTGTCTCAGTCATATTGGATGCTGTACGTCTACATGAGCCTATAGCGCCCCCTACTGAACATATTATTCACTTTCTTTTTAAATCCAGGTTCAAAACCTTCCTCTCTTCCATGTGCTTATGACTAAACAATTTTCAATCTTGTGTTTTAAATGCACTTTTTTGATTTTAATGTCTTGTTTTACTCTATTTTCATTTTAATGTTAATTTTACTATAATTATGTCTTTCTTTTATTCTGTGAATGCATTTTAAAATCACATTTTATCTCTGATGATTTTAATGTTTTTCTTTTCTTCTGTGATTTTTTTTTCCACGCCTTTGTAAAGCACCCTGTGTATGAACAGTGCCATACAAATAAACTTGCCTTGCCTTTATGGAAATGCACACGTCTCCATATTCAAACTCGTCCTCCGTGTCCAGCTGCAGATTTCTTACCGTGTGATGGTCAGCGTGCATGTGTGAGATGAAGACGGTGGAGATTTTGGCCAAAGCCTCGTCGACGCCGTCGCCATAGTGACGGCAGAGCTGACCGAAGGTTCCCTCCCCGCAGTCCAACAGCAGAGACTGACTGGAGCTGCAGACGAAGGGTTAAAACTGTCGAAGTGGGTTCATCAAAAAGGAACCTTTGAGGCCTCAGTGTCAGATTTAAGGATTCATTATGAATTTAAATTAAGGCAATCATTTAGGACGACCACATTTAAGACTTTTACACTCTGGTATATGTGTTATCTACAAATTAAACCAGCAAATAAATAAATAACAGTATCCTTGTGGAACCCATGCCCCTGTAACTGATTTAAACCGGTTTATGTTTGGACGCTGCTTTAACTCCACATCCAGTCTGATCCATAGTTTAACTCAAAGATACAAACACAAAAACATACGGTCATATGAGACATTTTTGGAAACTCCATTTTCTCTCCTTCCTACCTTCCGTCCTTTCTCCCTTACTGCCTTCTTTCCTTCCTTCCCCTTCTTCCCGCCTCTCCCCTTCTTCCTTTCCTTCCTTCCTATCTCCCCTCCCTCCTTCATCCCTCCCCCCTTCTTCCCTTCCTTTCTATCTCCATTCCCCTTTCCTCCCTTCCTCCCTCTTATCCTCCCTCCTCTCTTACTGCCCTCTTTCCTTCCTTCTTTCCATCCTTCCTCCCCCTTCAACCTTCCTTTCTCACTACCTTCCTTCATTCCTCCCCCCTTATTCCCTTCCTTCTTTCCAATCTCCATATTCCTTTCCTCCCTCCCTCCCATCTCCTTAACCCCCCTCTTCTTCTTTGATCACTTTTCGATCATTTCCTGGTACTTTGTTGTGAATCCATACCTGATGTTGACCAAAGTTCCACTGACGTTTCTAATCTTCATGGGCAGAGCTGATCCTGTTCCTAAGAAAACCACCTCTGGGTATCGATCTGTTGGATCTGCAGTGGAAAAAAACACATTAGTACAGTCACAACAGCACCGTTAAGTTCAAACCAAGACGAGCATTATTCTGTCCCTGTCTAAACTTCCAATCTTTTAAAAAAAAAATTATATTAATTCAAATTGACTTGCATTGTGCACTGCATCTGCCCTAGTGGTAAAGAACATGGGAGTTGAATTTGTAAAGAATCAGGTGAACAGTCTGCAAGAAATGTTTTTTTTTTAAATAACATAAACTGAATGAAACTAGACGTGTACAAAGTAAAAATCTAATCTAATCGATGGTGCATGTTTACTGAAGGAATGTGACGACAAAATGATAGATGATTAAAAAAAACAGATCCAGGAGTGAAAAGCCTCAATATTCACATGAAAGCAGTTTGAAGTGTTGAAACCTCACCGGATGTCTCTGCAGCGTCCAAGGAACAAGCCTTCCTACATTTCTCCACTTCCTCCATGAAGTTTGGAACCTCAGACGCTTCTTGAACGAACTCGTCTGCGTTACAGGAGGGGACGGCGTCTCTGATCAACGATAAACGGAGTCGAGACAAACAACACAGGCTGTAAACACACCAGAAGATGAACCCCCAGACCCACCCCACATCTGATCATGACGAGCCTTATTTCCAACATAAGTAGGAATAAAATATAAAGGTGAACATTAGAGAAATTACAAGTTTAAATGGAACACTCCAGAAAATTGAAGGGAACAACAACAACAATCAGACAATGTACAATGATTTAATTGTATGTATGTAGGTATGTAGGTAGGTAGGTAGGTAGGTAGGTAGGTAGGTAGGTAGTTAGATAGATAGATAGATAGATAGATAGATAGATAGATAGATAGATAGATAGATAGATAGATAGATAGATAGAT
>JAPQRP010000029.1:29599539-29609993 GCA_037367295.1 Apogon hyalosoma | reverse complement strand
GATAGATAGATAGATAGATAGATAGATAGATAGATAGATAGATAGATAGATAGATAGATAGATAGATAGATACTTGAACAACACTTTATGTCCCAGATGGAGAAGGAAGACGCTTATATTGTCCTTATATTGTACAAAAAGAACAGGTCATTTGTTAAATTATTGAAAAAAAAGAACAAAATATAACATACCATCAGTAACTATTACTGCTGTACTCCTGTTTATTGTTATTATATCTCTGGAAAATAAGCCCAAACCACACCACAACATGAGCTACATATGTTTTTAATATTTGTTCTACTAAAATGATCGTATTTAGTTCCTCTCTATCTGTGAATATTTTCTGTATGTTATTTGGAAGTCATTTATTTCTTGCCCTCTATAATATCTGTGCTGTTTTAAATTCCACCAGATCCCTTCCTTTGAACATATGTGAGAGTAAATATACAGTGGTGGAAGAAAGTTTTTGGATGCCCCATGCATTTGTAATCTATTACATTAAGAATCCCTCTTCAGTCATGGAACTCTATCCAGTATTGTTCCATTTTCCAAACCCACATGCTTCCTTCTGCATGTGCGCTGTTCGATCAAGGTCAAAACTGAATGTTTCAGTAGATAATGAAACACATCCAGGACATGACATGTTGAAACTGACAAGAATTTAGTTTTGTTATTTTTTTCCTATTAACAATTAACAAAAAAAAACCCATTTGTTTGTGTCTGTCTGATGCAGCCACACCTTCTGAAACACAACAAAGATTTTTCCACAAATATTTCTTGATAATATTTCAGATTGTGTCCCAAAACTTTTTTCCACTACTGTAGTTTATTGAAATGTTCCAGATATCCTGTATTATTTATTATCGGTATCCCTGTCTTTTTAAGTTTACAGAATGGTTGTATTCTGACCTCGACGCCGGTCACAAACCCTGACAGATGGAGGACGAGGTTAGACGTGAAACCAGTCTGTGTTCCTTCAGGACTAACCTTTGCCATTCCATCACAGGTCGGAGCTGGAACTTGAGCAAACACTCGGCTCTGACGTTGGGGACGTGAAGGGAAGCCTGACGCTCCTGAAAACAACAGCGACAGAATGAGAAAACAAGCATTTTAGGTTTCATTTTAACTCTCTGTGGATGAAACCTGATTTTAGAGAAATTCCCAGCTCTTATCTTATCTCAGTACCTTGTAATCAGTCTCTTGCATCTTTTCTCCTTTGTAGATGTGAACCAAACACCAAAACTGACCGTGTGCATTGAACCCATCACTAGAACATGGAATGCAAACACTCCAGGAGCAGTGGGCCCTCCGTAGCAAACACCCAGGAGCAAAGTGCCTTGCTCAAGGGCACATCAGCCAAAAACTTTCAGCCAGTCTGGGGAACTGAACTGGCAACCCTTTGGTCACAAGCCGACTCTCCAGCCTTCTAGGCCACGGCTGCCCCCCCCCCTTTTTTTATGTACCCTCTGGGGTGGGTGGAGGTGTAAAAAGTAGCTGAGTAAAAATGTGAAGAATAACACGCCTCGAACGTCACACACTTGTATCCTGACTGACAGGAGATGAACCCGAGCGTAGTGGGTTTGTTTTACCTTTGCTCTGTAGGATCTGAGTCGTGGAAAGATCCGCGGGTGGATCATGTTCAGCTGAGTCTGGCTCTTGTGGCTCCTGATGTTATGAACCGTGACCACGTTCTCGTTGAGGATCAGATGTTCTGTGGTCGACGGAAACCTGCACAAACAGTATTTTATTCAGTATTTTCATCTACAAACGGCCTCACGCCTCTGTGGATCTGGTCTGACGTCATCACCTCTCCATCCAGTCTTTGTACTGATCCGAGTCCAGAACCGACTCCGGACTCATGTGGACCACCAGGGCAGGGGGATCCTCGGTCCCTCCGGTCTGATACCTGAAGGAAAATACAGGATTAAAACTCAAGTCAAATACAAGCTGCATTTATGTATTTTACACCCAAATATCAGATGCACACCTTCGCAGCTGGTGATTCGTACAAACGGCCTGAACGAAGTCCTCAGACGGACACTCGACCACGATGAAGACCGGACCCGGGTCAGTGGGAGTACAGACCTGCTCAGGCCGGATCTAAATTTTAAAGACAAAAGATTAAAAAAACAAAGTAAAGAACTGATGAAAGAGGCTTTTTACTTCATTTCCATCCTGTTACATGTTTACCTCACTTTTGTTTTACTGCATTTTGTGCAGAATTTGTCGTTTTTATTTTTTTTGTTACATTTTTATGTTATTCTCTTGTTTTGCATTTTTTCGTCTCACTTCACTTCCTACATCATTTCATTCTGTTACACTGAGTCTTGAACACGTCAAAGAGGATCAACACTAATTTCATTGCATTAGTATTTCAATTTTAATTTATAGGTCATTTTTGTCCTGTTACATTAGTTAAATCTTTTTATTTTGGTTAAATTCTTTTACCTTAACTTCATTTGGTTGCACTTTTACTGAATTTAAATCTTGTTTAATTTCCATCTCCATCTTTATTTTGTTAAAATTTGATTTTACATCATTTACATTTTCTTACATGTTTACCTCAACTTTGATTTATGGCATTTTGTGCATTAATTGTTGCATATGTTTTGGGTAATTTTCACCTTGTTACATATTTTACAATTTTATAACTAGTTTTGTGCTCTTTTTAAATTTTTGTAACATTTTTATTTCATTATCTTGTTTTGCATTTTTTCATCTCACTACACTTTCTAGGATAAATATAAACATTTTCAGAGCGTAAGTTTACTTTTCAGTTATTTTTCTGGTCCGACCTATTTGAGTTCATACTGTTCTGTATGTGGAGCTAGAACTAAAATGGACTTGGCACCCATGGTTACACAATACATTTACAAAGGAAAAAATAAAGGTGAAGCAGCATTTATGTTCTGCTGTAACTTTAAATAAACTTCAATTACATTTATCCCAAACATTGATATGTTTAAATCTAAGAAAAACACGCCACTTCTCATGTGTCTATGATTTAAATCTTGGTTAATTCTTATTGACTTACTGTTGGCAAATTCAGGAGGAATGTTCCTTCTATTCATCATGTTAAACATTCCTTGATGATATTACTTTCTTTATTATGATTTGATCTATTCTGTTTTCTTAGCTCAGTATTTTCCGGGAGGATTCTGTTGGGTTTGCGCAAACTGACTTAAGAGCCTGGTTTTGACCGGCTCTATATGTAAAGTTTCATGACATAACTTTTGTTATGATTTTGGCGCTACATAAATAAAATTTGATTTTGATTTGATGGTTTAAATGGCATTTTTTTCTGTGGTTTAAAGCAGAACAAAAACTCCAACCAACCCTTTCGGGGCCTCAGATGGTTGTTGGTGTTTGCGATCGTCTATTTTCCCGAAGTCCCTGAACTACCCCCGTCTTAGATCCAGATCTTCAGGACATGGTTTTACAGTGAGTGGGTTTAGACTGTGGTCGGGGGTAAACTCACCTCTTTCCCTTCATACATGATGCTCTTCCCGTCTTTCAGAGCAGTGATGAGTGGACCGATCGCCGCCGTTCCACTGATGGATGAAAAGAACCGTAAGAGTTCTAAGTTCACAGCTAGAACATTTAACAGTGGATATTTACAACGATAGAGGTGAGAAACACAGACGGACTCGACTTGTTTCATAATATTAATATGAGGATGTGATCACGTATGATTAACTTTACACTAAAAGTGAAACCCACGGAACAAATATGATCTGAATAAAGTACAAACAGTAAATGTGCTCCTCCTCCTCTGAGTGTCTCTCATAAAGTGTATTAATTGTTTTGTAATTAATAAAACCAGTAAAATAAGAGTAAATTCCACATAAATCCACTCACACAGGCAGACCGAGCTCCTTCGCCTGCATGACCAGGAAATTTCCTTTCTTGGGATGAAGCTGCAAAAAAATGAGTGTAGTTGAAAATGTTGTTGGGATGTTAAAATATTAAGAAACGGTTCCATAAAATATCAGAACACATGTAAAAACACAGCAGGAAACGTGACATTTGACTTAAATATCAAACACAAGTAAGAATTTAATCAAATAAAACTCACTGAACCAAAAAAGAAAGTTGAAAAGGGATAAACTGTTCGATGGTTTAATGTCAACTTTGTATCATTTATTGCTCTTTTTCAATAACTTGTGCTGCTCTCACAGTCTGAAATTAAACAAAAGGACTTCATATTAAAAAAAGTAAACACATTATCTTTATGCAAATTATTTTATTGTGAGTCGTACGTTTTACTTTTTTGCTTCACAAAAAAAAGAAAGACTAAAATTTAGTTTGTTATAACAAATTTTCTTTTATATTTTAGTGTTAATAGTGGGTTAATACGGACTCATATTCCAATTACGCCTGCGCTCTTTGTGATTAATCTATTTTTCACATTTTTTTTACTTTCATTTTCTATTTCCTAGTTGTGGTGTTTCTGTGGTTCTCTGACTAAAGGTTTAATGATAACTGAAGCTGCTGTTGTTTTTACTCACCCTGCAGATAAATGCAACAGTCAAAGACGTGTCTCGTGTAGGTTTTGGTTTTTCGCCTGAAGAATCTGGAAAAACTCCTATATAAATAATGATAACAAAAAGAAGATTCAATTATTGACAGGATGAATAAAATACTTTCACATTAAATGATGTAGAAATCAGCCCAGTCTCCTCTCCTCCTTCAGCGTGTGTCGCATATTCACACATAAATATAAACTGACATAAAGATTCCTATTTGCTGTTCTTCCTCCTTCCTTCTCCTCCTCCTCACCTGGTTCACAGTTGTCATCCTCAAACTCCTCCAGTCTTGGTGAATCAGGACTTTCTGAAGTTCTACTGTGGGGGAGTTTTGTTTTCTTGGCTGAAAATCAACAGATAAAACTTCACTGAAAAACCAAAAACTGTAAAAACTAAACCATAATCTAATAAATGTGAGTGAACTCACTGAATATGGGAACCTGAAGAACAGTCATGGTCTCATCTGTGTACATTTCCTCAGTGTACGGTCGAACGGCTACGAGAACAAAGACAGTAATTATACAATAATCAAAGGTTAGTTTATATATTATTATTATCATCATCATTATTACTATTATTATTAGCAGTAGTAGTAGTATTAATAGCATTTATCAGTAACAGAGTTTTCGTGAAATGCATAAATGCTGGTAATAATGAACAAATAAAAATCAACAAATATATGAAAAAAATCTGCATTTTCTGAGTGAAAAAAATCTGGAAATGTTTTTCTCGTCAGTTTCTTGTTATAGAGTCATGCTTTTGGATTTATTGTTTTTAGTACAACTTTACATCGTAAGATAAGATAAGATAAGATAAGATACTCTATTGTTAATGTATTTCTATACAATGAAATTTGGGTGCACCTCCAAAAAAAGATACTCTAAAGAGCCATACATACATATTTAAAAATCTAGGTAAATAAGTTTAAACTTAAAGTAAATAAATAAATATTATTCCACATTCAATGCCACGTAAACATTTTCAAGGAATAAAAGGGGAAGAGATGCGAGGGGGTGATTACTTTTGCAAGGCACTGGAACAACAAAAACAGAAACTGACACTGGTCTCAGCATCAGTCAAACTGGTTCAGTGCGTCCCTAATAACTGGTTCATAGAATCCATCTTACACAGCTTGATGTCGTCCAGCGGTCCAGAAAATGACTTGATGGCACTCAGATAGTTCTCCTGAGTTCAAACACAGAAAATACAGTTAAATCAGATGTAAAGTGAACATGTGCTATGTAAAACTGCTGCAGTTGTGTTTCCTCACCAGCTGTGGAGGTCCAGAGAGGACGCACTCAGGAACACCGGTGTCTTTCAGGGTCAGTATCATCCCTGTAGAGACGAGAAATTAGCAACAACTCAGGAATATTTACATTAAAATATCTGATTTGTTTCTCCTTGGTTCCATTAACCCATGTGGATCCCTCTAATTTACTGACCTCTGGGAAACACTGGGCCAAAAAAGTAAAATAAAAACCAAAAGTTCAATCATTTTCAGGACTGAAACCCTTTACATGACACTTCGAATACATACTACAGTTTTGACTACACTGATTTAACATTAAATTCTTAATTTTAGGCAAGACTGTTTGTAGCTGTTTTAACTGTCTATTATTCCTGTTTTAATTTCCTTCTTTATTTTTATCTTTTCTGCACTCTCCTCTTGTTGAATGTTTTATTCTCTAGGATTCTAATGTAATTCTATGCCTTCGTAAAGCACTTTGAATTACCTTGTGTATGAACGGTGCAATATAAATAAATCTGCTTTGCCTTGTTTTATTAAAAAAAAAAAAAAATACAGGATAATTTCCATGTAAAACACGGTGGAGGGATGTGGCATTGTTTTATATCAGAGTCTTGGACATTTCACTATAACACTGATTTCATTACATTAGTAGTTTGTGCTAAGTTCAGGGCCCTCGGGGCAAAAAATGACTCACTGAAACCACACTTTTTAATCTCACATTAAAAAAAAAATGCAATAAAATCAATGTTGTTGCTGCTTTTTCACTCACATCAACAGAAATGCCCCCCCACTATTAATTATAGAAGAAATCTAAGTTTTCATAGATAACAGTAGCATCATGTATTCAAGCTAGCATTTAAAGGGTCCTAAAAAAATCCTAAAAATAAATATAGAATATTTGCTAATTTTGTGCAGAGTTGAAGAGGTTTGAGAGATTTATGCAGAAAAAAAAATCATATCTGGTGATTTCATATGAGAGGGTGTAAGTGTCAGTGTTGTATAATAGACCTGTAAGAGTAAATGACATTAGATAAAAAAAATTAAAAAAAATATGTAAAAAAAAAAAAAAAAAGAAAGTCTGTAGAAATTCATGCCATAAACTGTAACTTAGATACAATGATTAGCAAATCAACAAAGAAAAATGACAAATATAAGGGCTAAAACATCTACACAACCTATTCAGAATGTGTCCAATCAAAAAACTTTAGCTTTTTCCTTTTTGTTTTTTTTAATTTATAAAGTGCTTTGAGCCTCATTTTTTAGCAGAAATACACTTAATCAGTCCTGTTCATTCTACTCTGGTTGTGTTACTGTAAACAGAGGACGCACAAATATCTGCACATGGACTTCAACATTTCCCTGGTGTGTCTTCCCTCCTGACCTGATAAACCTCCAACGTTCTCCCAGCTCAGTCTGGTGATGAAGATGTTGTCCAGATGAGCAGCTTTTAACCTGTCGCCCACAGAAACACATTTATCTGAACACATGAACCTAACGCTGTGTGTAGGACACTGACAGAAGAGACAACACACATGATCTTACTTGTGTTCCTGCATGAGTCTCTGCGTTCCTTCGCCACAGTTGAACAGGTACCTGAAGATGATACGATAAAGACAAACTTAAGGGACGGAGAATAGTTTGAAAGGATGTTTTGATGGTAAACAAACTGTTTTAAGTGGATACAGTAGAAGCAGAAAAAGTATTACAATATCGCTAAATGTGGAAATATGAATAAAAGTAAAAAGTCTTGCAAATAAAATGTCACTGGAATAAAAGTAAAATACTGTGGGTTAAGTTTAAAGTCCTCCTGATTCTTAAAATAAATAAATGCCTAAAAAAAAACAAACAAACTCTTGGCTTCAAAAAATGCAGCATCATAAACTTGAAAACCTGTTTTTTGGATCTTTTTAGAAAAATGTGGTTCTCAAAGGAAAGTGAAACTACAAATATATGATGATCTTATAGAATATGATGCATTGCTCTAGATTAAAATACCTACAATTTATAAAGTTGCTCAAAAAGCTCAATCTTAAACATTTGCAGAAGTAAAATGAACCAAAAACAGAGTAAAACACTGACAGTCACTCATATTTTAACAACATTTGCTTGATAATGCTTAAAACATTTTACTCAACTGAAGCTTTCAATGTTGGTTTTATTACTTTTATTGTTGTAAAAGCATCTAAATACTTCTATCACCACTCATAGAAATAATATTATGGCACAAAAATAATTGATAATTGAAATGTTAATGAAAAAATAGAACAAAAACCAGCAGTGACGGCTTTACAACTACTACAGCTGATTATCTAATTGGTTGTCAACTTTTAAAATACTCACTATCTCTTTTGATAATTGACTGGATTAAGAATATTTTTAACCATGAAAGTCACTATTTTCTGACTTAGGTTTTGTGAATGAATATTTTCTGGTTTCTGTTCTCATCTATGACAAAAACAAAAACCAATGTGTCTTTGTCTAGACATCACCTTTAAAACAACGTTTGATATTTTTTACTATTTAACTTTTAGTTACAGTCATGCTTCAAGTATACAAAGTTTTTTTTTAATATATGGGTATTGCTGTTATGAATTGGACAGTTTATTTTTGATATGTACATTACTGCTAAGAAATGGACAGTTTACTTTTGTGCATTATTGTTATGAAACGGATAGTTTATTTTTGTTTTTGATATGTGTATTATTATTACTACGAAAGGGACTGAGTTTATTTTGATGTGAAATGCTGCTGCAAAATGGACAGTCTATCCTTGATATGTACAGAAATTTTGTGTTCAATGCATAGTCAGAATTTAGTCTGTTATGTGTCAGAATTTTGAGTTAACTTTTGGGATTTGACAGGAATTTAGGGTAGACAGGGATGGGGTAAGGGGGCGGGAGATTATAAATTCAACTTCATTCCATTCCTTTTCAGATGTTTGACTTTCTTATTATATAACTCCTTTTATTGTTTGGTTTTAATGTTATATTTGAAATAAATAAATGAACAAAACAAAATTTGGTGCTGTGTTTTATGAAACATCAACACAAAGATAGTTGGATTGAAAAAGGTTATAAAATGCACCTATCTGAGCTGCAAGGAACCAGCATTTTTCACTACTATCTAGTATTTGAAGTACACACACATTAATAGAGCAGTAATATGAACATAAAAAACATCATGTATAAAAGTAAAACGCTGACATGGACACTCTTAGTTCGAGTAAATTCTGCTGACAGTAATGTTTTTGAAAGGAGAGCTTTTACTGGAGTGGCGTATTTTCAGTGTACATTGGTACTTTTACTAAAGAAACCCGTCTTAATCCGCCTTCCACCAGTATGAATCCCTGTATAAAGTACCTGTTATACTCGGAGAACACATAGAGTGATGCAGCATTATCTCTGCTCCCGGCGCCCACCACCTGGACATACACGGTGGACGGTCCGTGAGTGTCCCCCCGTTTATTCCGGCTCTCTTTGGTCTTGAGTCTCCGCAGCGGCTCCTTTTGCTGGGCTTTCCTCCGCTGCCTGCTCTCCGTATTGTGGTTATTATTCGCAGAAGTGGTAGCCATGTCTCTGTAAAGCTGCAAAACAGTCCGTTGGAGGGTGGAATGACAGTGTGTGACCGCCGGTGGAGCGGCTGCAACAGACAGAGCTCTGCCTTTAACAACCAGCCAACACAACGACCTCAGCCTCACATGGACCGTGTTCATAATCAACGTGGCAGCGTTAAAAAGACACCCAGTTACATTTCCACACGCTTTATTAAGAGTTATTTACCTAAACGCTTCTAGGTGCACCTTAGAGGTTGCTTTACACATGTGACACTTCTTCCGGCATCTAATGATGACGTCAGCCTATTTTTTAGTGCTTATTGGACTTCAGAATGAATTAGCAGGTCTTTGAACCAATCATAGCGGTATATATGAGAAAAAGGCGGGGATAGAACGCTCATGTTGAGTTTTATCGTTCATTGGGAGTAACTAGCAAGTGTGCGGACCAATCACAAACGCTTCCAGGACAGGAAGGCGGGCCTGAACGTTAAAAGCGTAAAATAATAATAGTTATTAGTTAATAGTAAAAATATTATTATTATTATTATTATTATTATTATTATTATTATTATTATTATTATTATTATTATTATTATCATCATTATTATACTTGTTATTATTGCGGTGTTACAACGTTGGTAACGGTGATGGAGAACTCCGATCAGAATTAACTTGGAGATGTTGAACAGAGTTAAACCTGTTCCGTAAATGCGTTTGTTCCACAACCGTTTAGTGTTTTAGTCAAGACGGTGTTATCGGTTTGATTTCGCCAAAAATGTCGGATCTGAGTATTTGCTTGTTAGATTTATTTACTTCATTCCTCGAATCACATGGGAAGAGACGTGTCCACTTCGCCGTCCTGCTCAACCAGGGTCACAGGGAAATTTACATCCAGTGGAGTGAGTCTCCTACAGGGGACGGACACCATGAGGACCAGGGCCTGGAGCTCCAACCCGGGTCAGAGATGCAGGAGGCCCAGTCTGGGTCAGAGGTGGAGCTCCAACCCGGGTCAGAGATGCAGGAGGCCCAGTCTGGGTCAGAGGTGGAGCTCCAACCCGGGTCAGAGATGCAGGAGGTCCAGTCTGGGTCAGAGGTGGTGGAGGTCCAACCCGGGTCAGAGATGCAG
>JAPQRP010000029.1:29562526-29573766 GCA_037367295.1 Apogon hyalosoma | reverse complement strand
GTGATTTTGGTTATTATCAAGAAAACATGGAAAATGGATAGATATCAGCTCTGAAATTAAACTATCATGAGCTATTTGTGTTGTCATTATATTTGTCCAAACAAATGGACCTTTAGTTAGACCAGGCATTAAAATGAACAAGAATTTGAAGAAAACGAGGGTGGTCTAATAATTTTTTCCACGATTGTATGCATTAACATGTATTGGTTGTTCTCTGGCAACATTAACTTAAGATAAAACATGATTAAAAACACTTTTATAATTTGTTAAGTCTGACTGGAGAAATAAATTCACATTTAATATATTACAAGAAACAAACAGGTTGCATTGTGAAGTTTTGTTAAAACAGAAGAAATCTCCAGATTTTGTGATTTAAAACCTTGATTAATCAAATGAATTCAATGCGTCACCTAATGTACTTTTACAGAACAGATGCCACTGCTCAAATATCATCCAGTACCGAAAAATATTCTGTCTTTTGACCCCAAATCCTATGAAGCAAATCTCATCAGTGTCACAAGCTTTTATTTATTTAAGTTAAAACATGAATCCAAGTCAAGACAGGAAACTGAAGTTAAATCACACTGTGGAAAAATAATCATTTTAAGATTTTCATTTTCTGAAACTTTTTAAGAAAACAGATGAGCTGGAAATCCACGTGATGATGATTTTATTTTTGTGAAAAATGTTAAAGATCTGGTTTGGAAAAACTTTGAATGAACCTGGAAAATGTTCAACAAAGTAAAGCAAGAAGTTTAAACTGTTGGTTTGGTGATATTTTGGACGTTTGCAACTACGGTTAAATATGATTCCTGCTTACATTTATTTAACATTTTGTACATTAACAGTTATTTGTTGAATCTACAACCCAAAATAATAGAAGAAACTGGATTTTTCATCAGATTATTTAGATCGGGGGCCGGACCAGAAAAATAATAACCAATAAATAATGACAACTATAAACTTGTATCTACGTTTTCGAGCAAAAAAAAGAAAAATTGCAGTATGAAAATGATTAGATCTACAAAGTATCCTTTAAAAAAATGAATAACATGAACAACCATGAAATAAACCTGAAAAGAGAAAATAAAAAGTGCCATTTTAATATTCTGCCTCAGTTTATCATTTACACGTGCATTGCAACTTACAGATCACAGTGGATCTACGAATACACAAAACATTTAGTAACAGGCAGAATATTGGTACAATTGCACTTATTTTACTTAAGACATTTCAGGTTGTTCATGTTTGTTCAGGTGATTCACATTTTTTGTGACAGGATAGTTTTATATATTTGTTTAGACGCCCCTTATTATTGCTATGTATTGCTTAAATTTACAGAAAATGGGACGTTCTGTAATATATTGTTAGTATCTGGGTATGAAATGTGATCATTTCTCCTACAAACATTTATTTTTAACCTAAACCTAGATTAGCACCAGAAAAAGATGGATGTTCAGCAGCTGCAGTAAACCATAGACTTTTTAATGCATCCTCAGACTGTAATCAACCTGCAGAAGAAGCACTTTCTTGCACCTGAACCGTCTTTCGATGCAGAAACATGAAATGCATGATGCTGCTAACCCCCTCCACCCCCCCGTCCTACATCCACGATGCAGAAACACAAACCCACAGATGAACGAATGAAAATGGAGGAAGAGGACGGAGGGGAAAGGACTGAAACATCTGGATGGACACATGCTTCAAGGCCAACTGCTTTGATTTCACCTCCAACTGTTGCAAAAAGCCTCCACACTCGCTCCACCCCAAAAATAAAAACACATGAATGAGTTTGAATTCCCAATAGAAAACTTCGACTTATCAATGTGCTCCTTGCCTTCACAAGCAACGCTACCCTGAGGTGCACCCAATCATGCCACAAAAAAAAAAAAAAAACAGGTGAAACAGTGTGAGGTGACGACACTTCAGGCAATACTAAAGCTTGTTAGTTGCACACTGAACACCAGTGAAGTAGAGCTTCCATTTCTACTGTTCACACGACTATATTCCTCTATGAACCCTGACTGACGCTCAGGCCAGTTTTATACATTACTGTCAGTTTTCTCTTTTGGTCTGTTGATCATCATGTCTGTGTTACAGCTTATGGTATGAAATTACACAAGAATATTTCTATGTTTGACACTTTTTGACTCCTCTGTGGACCCTTGAGCCAAAAATGTACAGAAAAAAACTGCTATAAAATCATTATATATCAATATCTTTGCAGTAAAAATCTCTTGAACCACTTCAGCTCTGCACAAAACTATCAAATGTTCATTCATTGTTTGGATTTTAATCCTTAAAATGCCAGTCTGAATACACGATACCACTTATTTTATTGAAAAAAAACAACATGAACTTTTAGATATTTTCTATATGATACACAGTGGAAGGATGTTTCATTGTTTTATATTAGTCTTCGACACGTCAAAGATAATTAATAGTCAATTTTCCATTAGACATCTGCGCAAAACTTTACTGATATTTACTAAATGTCGAAAAAACAGAAGTGCTTGATGTCGGTTTTTGCATTAAATCACAAATGCAATGATTTGTTTATTTACCACGAGATGACACAAGAAGTCATTCCATAAACATGGTGACGAACATAAATATGGTGTTGATTTACAGATATATTCATTATTATTATTATTATTATATATTACCCCTCTATCTTGTACTAAATTTAAAAAATTATTCAGTTTCCTGGTGTGTCCACACATACCGTACCGTGTGTCTTAAAACTCTTCTTCTTCGCTTGTTGTAACGTCCGTCAACATCCATTTTCTTTTTTTTTATTCACGTGACTAGTTGCGGAGAAAAGTCTTTCCATTGCAGTTTTGTGTGATATACCAATTGCACTACACCTGAAAAACTGTCATTTTTCCATTTGGTAAATCTGGTAAAGTTATATTTGTGCAATTCAAGGGTCAATGGAAAAGTGACTAGTATCACTGATTTCATTGCATTAGTAGTTTTTTGTTCAGAGCAGGAACCTCATTGTAAAAACATCCAACACGTTGCTTTTCCATTGACCCTGAAATTGTGTGAATATAAAATTTGCCTAATGGAAAAACGACAATTTCGCCAAACCTCTTGTTTATCAATTAAAAGTTTTTGCGCTGGCAAGAGGCTGTTTTTCGGGCATAGCAAAATAGGTATATCATGCAAAACTGCACCGACATTACGCACTTCTGTTTTTTCAACATTTAGTAAATATCAGCAAAGTTTTGCGCAGATGTCCAATGGAAAAGCTACTTTTGACTTACATTAAAATGTTTTTTAATCTTACATGAAAACTACTAATGCAATCAAATCAGTATTATTGATGATCTTTGTCCAAGACTCTGATATAAAACAACACCACATCCACCACTATGTAGCATATGGAAAATATCTCATATTTTGTGTTTTGCGTTTTTAATAAAACAAGTGGCATCATGTATTCAAACAGGCATTTAAAGGGTTAAAATCCTGAAAATGAATGAACTCCTGGTAGTTCAAAGCAGAAGCTGAAATGGTTCCAGAGATTTATGCAGAAAAAAGCAGAAAAGAACATTCATACAGGATGTTTTTGCAGCAGGTTTTTTTTTTTGTACGTGTACATTTTTGGCTTGAGCATCTCCAGAGGGCAGTACATTAAAAGGATGCACAAGCATTAAATGAAATGAAATTATTATCAATGGAAGCTCTGAGCTTTAGGCTTGTGCCGATGAGACTAAAACCTGCTGAATGCAACCTGTAAATGACAATTATTTGCACTTTTCTGAGCCTCAAATACCCTGAAAACACAGAATACGTCTCTAAATATACACTGCTGAATTCAATGTAGTCCTCCTATTGACCTATGTAATTATTCTATCTAAATTAAATCTAATATTAGTTAAAATTCAGGATTTAATTAAAAGTTTCAATGTGTGATATTTAATGACATCTAGTGGTGAAAATGCAGATTGCACCCAAATGTCATTTCTGGAATTTTTGAGCGAAATGAGTCGCGATTTAAAACATTTAAAAAAAGTTAAGAGGATGGAGACAACTCGCACCCTCTGTAGAGATAAAATGCTAATTCTAAAGAAATAAATTATTTTCAGGTGATTTTACATCGATAAAAACACAAATGTGATGGATATTATACTAAATATAAATCCTACTAAATCACACATTAAACCTGTAACTACTGCACAGTTAAAGTCATGTCCATTTAGTCATTTCAACTTTATTAATGTTATACGAATTAAAATATTAATGTACAGAATAGAATGTTTTGAGGGGTTTTTTTTTAATTGTCATTGCACAGGCAAAATGTATCATGCAGTGTTCTTTAAGGCGCCCAATATATATAATCAATATCTATAAATATAAATTGAGTTTAAAAAATGAAAAAGTACAACGTGAAAAAAAAACACATAAAACTCTTGACTTTAAAGCTTCTCTGGATAATATTTTTTTTGCATAATCTGAGAAAACTCCAGCATATTTACAACATCTTCCCTTCCACTTTATAAATTATGACCTATGACGGGAGATTTCAGCCAATCACAGGCCTTCTACGAGAGCGAGGATGATTGACAGCTGGGATGACCAATCACTGTTCACGTTCTGACAGCCACACCTTAAACCCAAGTCTGAGGTTTGTAAATTGACTTGTCATTTTTGTTTATCATACTAGTTCATTTTAGACAGTTTTTATTATTGTGTTTATTTATTGTATATATATTTTATTGGATTATTTCTTTTACTAGACTTGTTTTTATTATCATTTTGTACTGCAACTGTTGAGGAAGATGCTGCTAAATTCCTTTTCATTGTAGCATAGCAGTGACAATAAAGTTGTATTTAATTTATTTGAATTGAAAATAATCAATGGATTGACTAAAAAAGCTTCAGAATGTTTCCTGGCTGAAGCAGCTGGTCCAAAGGATCAGAATTCTTAAAGTAAAATAAGACGCTAATGCTTTGATGTAATATAAAAGCATGATTTAATGTGGTTTAACAGTGAAACCCTGTCTTTTCTCATTCATCTGCTTCAGTTTTTCATATTTTTTGACATTTATAACTCTTGTTTAATCTGTTTATTATATAGTCCACTGAAGACACACCTATTTGCACTGCCTTTTAATACAAGTGTGTGACTTATTTGTTTTATCTTCTGGTTGTACTTTTAGATACTATTTATCCTATTACTGTGTATCTGTTTTATCAGTTTTAGTATATCTTATCTTCTATATCCATATATTTAAATTACTTTAGACTATATCTTTTATTTTCACCAATATATTTGTTGTAAATGTGCTACAGAAATACATTTGACCTTGAACTTCTTCCACTGTTTGTTCCCTCATGTATTAAAGTATCTCCAGGTTTGGTTTTGAACCCTGAACTAGCGGCACAAGCCCACTCGAACCCATCAAGTCTTCACTCTGATTAGTTGGAAACAACAGGACAGACTCCCCCACACCAGATTATCAGGCGGAAACAAAAGGATGTCGGTGCTGAGGCAAAAGAGGTTTGGCTTACTTGGGGGAGCTCCAGACAGGTTTATCTGAAAGCCTAGAGGTGAGAAGACAGCTTTTATTTTCTTCATATTTCACCTTCACTTTGCTTACTAAGTCTTCCTCTGTTAGTCACATAACCTCGCTTTGTCCTGCAATAAAAGGTGCTCATGTTGGGTGACCAATCATAGAAATTGGCCTTGCATTAACTGACTTTCCTCTGGGGTTAAAATGCATTTTCTGTAGATAATGCATCGAGCATGCATCTATGAAACGGCTACAAGCGCTTGAGTAATGATGAAGTATGTCATGTAGTCAAATGAAGGAGGCAAAACGACCTGCAAATAAAACCAAAAGGGATCTAGAAGTGAGTATGGATGAAATCAGAAGGTGGGTTTGGAGAGAAAAAACACTTTGCAGTTTAATAAACATTTTCTCGGCGCAGCTCACCATCATTCAGCATCGTGTCAGGAGTTAGGAATCATTAGTGAGCAGCAGTGAGGTAAAAGGTGAAACATGGTCAGGGAGAAGTCAATTAAAGCAGGATTACACATACAGGAACAACGACTACCAACTAAACACATCGTACATGTACAATAAATACATTAGAGCGTTTACACCTGGATTATTAGGCTTAATTAGAGAAGCGTGTCCTCCTTTAGGAAGAAGGAGAGTCAATGTACAGAATCAGCATGCAGCTCACTTAGAAATCCACTTTGAATCAGGAAATAAACCATCATGTCAAAGGAAAATCAAGAGAAATCACACACACGTTAACGTCATGAGGAATAGGCGTCATTTCAAGCCACATTACCCAGAATTCACAGCCGTTTCCAGTTCATGTCATGGGTTAAATGTAAAAACTTCTATTAAATACAGCGGACGTTGTGAAATCCTAAATCTGTACTTCAGATCTAAGGCTATGTTCAGACAGCAGGTCATGATGCAAAATTTGGATTTGGTTTTGTGAAATCTGATTTTTTTTTGTTAGATTTTTTTTTTTTTATTTTGGGTGTGGCAGTGACACGGTGGTGCAGTGGATAACACTCGCACCTCACAGCAAGAAGGTCCTGGGTTCGATTCCAACACCAGTCGATGGGGGCGGGATCTTTCCGTGTGGAGTTTGCATGTTGAATGACTTTTGTGTGCTCGTTCATATTACACATTAAATGCGACTTCTATCTATATTTGAGTATGAACTGAACTGACCTGCATGCACAAAAGAGGTCCTGATGCAATACGTGACCACGCAGGCACGCACTGTGTTTACAGAAGTATATTGTTCCCGCTGCTCCTCCTCCTGGGACGCAGAATTGTGATGTTTGTTTATTTCAGTGATGTAAAGGTTGGATAAATGCGAGCTGGCCGTTCAGACTGAAGACACACTGCAAAATATCGGATACATATCGGACTCAGGACCACATATGAAAGTGGTCTGGGTTGGATTTGTGCTGTTCAAATGGTCTTTAACAGATCGGATATAGGTCACACATGGGCAAAAAAAAAAAAAATCAGATTTGGGCCACATTTACCTGCAGTCTGAACGTAACCTAAGTGTCATATTCACAAACCACAAGGTTGGCGGTTCGAGTCCTGATTCACCAGTTAAAACCTTTGTAGTTTGATAAATGACAGTGGATGGAGATGCTGTTTTTATGTTCAGTTAATGATTTGTTTTGCTGGAAAACACTTTTTCTTCAGTTTTCTATGTTTTGATATATAAACCTTCGAATTTACTACATGATCAATAAATTAAATACAGGAAAATATCTGAGTTCCACTGAAAAATCCAAAATACATAGGTTGATATTATAATAAATGATGATAAATAACTTAGGAAAGGTTAAATGCAGAGAAAAATATATTTGGGGGACACCATAAAAATAGTTCTAGGACTTTAAGGGCTTTAATTCCACATTCCTGAGAATATGGATCAAATCAAAGCATGAAGGTCCAGAACAAATGAAGCAGGTGTGAAAGTGTTTTAAAACCTATCAGTTTTTTTTTTTTTAATTTTTCACTGATATCGACTATAATTTGTACTGAACATCACGTGTTCACAGAAACCAAGTGTTGCTGAGTGTTTCAGAATAACAATAAACAGGATCTTTATTTAGGGCTTTGATTTTGATGACTGTCATACAAACGATTTCAATAAACTCATGTCTTTTCTTAATTTTATTTTAGAAGGGACATTGCGCAATAAGAAACATAATATATAATACCTATGTAAATATGCCAGAGTTAGTATAAATGCTAAACTGCATCTGTTGTCTTTTTTTTTTCTGTTAATTCGAAGCTTCTATTATGGAAAGACCTTGATATTAGTTTAATAATACACATGGAGCTAAGGAAGAAGAGGAGCCATTTACTGACATATAGAACACTAAAAGGTTCTTAAGTGTTGCATCTTTAATTGAAGCTCAAAGTGGAAATATTAATAAATCAAGACATTTTTATTAGTGTCATCCAACTATTTTTATATATCTGACCTGTTATGACATCACAATTATGCAAAATAATAGGGATAATTAGCAAGATAATGTTTTTATTTAACAATTAAGACAAGCCTATATTTATTTTGTTAAATAATGATTCTAAATATTTAACTAAAACGAAATAAAGTATTTATTTCACCTTTATTTTGCCAAGAAGTCCCTTGGGATTGGATCTGAACTGGTGCAACAACAATAATAAAAAGTAACTGGACATAAAAATACAAATAACATTACAATACACTTCTAGTTAAGTACAGCATGTGCACATCTGTAATAACTGAAGTAGAAAATAAACTTGAATTCACCCAAAGATATGAGTCCAAGAAGTTGTACTGAATTCCAAATGTATGTATGAATGAAAGTATATGGAAATTAACAGACTATAGTCCCAATGTGTGTTTTATATTTTAACTCTGCAGTCTCTGAAGGTTTTTTTTTTTTTTTTGGCTTGAATTTAAAGCCCATGACACAAATTGTAGATCCAGCGTGAGTTGGTGTGAAATGACGCCATAACAGATTGTACCGAACCGTTAATCTGTAGTTATGTTAACATTAAATATTCGTCCCCAGACCTTGAATTTTCCATGTGAATTAAAACTGATTGGAATCAAACTGCTCATCCTACTCTACTGATTGAATGAAGTTTGTAGCTACCTGTTTCACTCTGACATCTCCAGCAGGTGTTGGACTCTGAAAGTTAAAATAAGACATTGTTTGTATAAAAAAAATAACAGCACTGGAATAAGCATTGGGTTCAGATGTGTTAGGATGAGAGATGGTTTGGGGGTTTTTGTGGACAGAGCAGCTTCGTGTTCCACTGATTAAAAACTGCTGAAACACGTAAAGAATTAACCCTTAAAAAAAGTCACACAAATACACTTAGATTTGTTGTTTTATCACATTTCTAATGACCACACATCAGCAAGTCACAGACTCTGTATCAGTGTTACAATATGTATACAGTTAACCAAAAATGTTACTGATTTTTGCCATAGAATCTGTTAATTTCAGATTTTTTTGTGTGTGTTTTTAATATTATGCACATAATTCCTGCATTTTCTTGTTGTATATTAATAAAAATAAATGTGCTGACTGAAAACACATACTTAATGTTGACCTACGACTTCTGCAAAACACTGTGTAAAGATTTCAAGTGTTGAGATGAATCAAACACAGTTAACATCACTTCAACTTTAGGTCAAACTATTAGGTCAAACAATTAACTAAACTGTTAATTTTGTAAAATAATTCAAGCTAATATGAGTCATAAGTCAATGTAAAACGTATCAAATTCATCCATTTTAACCCATAAAGACCCAAACATCCACTGGCGACCAAAACCATCTATTAATGTAAAAGTTTAATACCTGTTGATCCAGTAATCTTATCAATACATGTCAATAATTAGTGTAAAATACAGTTCTTCATCTTTTCATGGTCATCAGATATGACTCATTTGGATGTTCAGAGACTCCATAGTTACCATGGAAACATCGTCATCTTCCACAACATTGACTCACCGGTAAAACCTATAGAGCTGGATCAATGACGGTGGATGGAGACACTTGGGATATGTTTAGTTAATGATAGATTTTGCAAAAAATTTGACGTTTTCTTCAGTTTTCTGTTTTTGATATAATAACCCTCAACTTCAATCTGAGTTTCTATGAAAATCTATATGATCAGTAATTTAAAAATAGGAAATTACCCGATTTTCACTGATATAATACAAAATACAGAGTACAATACTGTAAATAAATTGTTGTAAATCACTTAGGAAAGGTTAAATAAAGAGATAAATTAATTTAAGAACTGGTATAAAAGTAGCACTGGGTCTTCATGGGTTAATTAGATTTTCTATAATTATTACCAAACCCACACTAAATAGCAAGACTTTACAAAAAGTAAATAATAATGGTTTTAAGAAAGGTTTGACGTACTAATTCTCACATAAGTTAAAATAATAAAAAGATAAAACTGATGTACTTATGTCTGTGAATGAAGGTTATAAGAGACAACAGAAAACAGTATCTGTTCAATACTAGATAATTCAGCCATTTAAGGTGGGTTTTTCCATAATGACTCCACTGTAAATACCACCATTATAGAATCAGTATGAAAGGTGATAGTGTTTATAAAATGCCTGCATATTTAACTCATATAAATTCAATATAAAAAAAAAGAAACACACTTACATTTGAGTTGCAGAATGAAGGATAATAAGAGGCATAAATTAAATTAACTATGTCTAGGTTTATGCACATACGGGAGAAGGTATTTAAGTCAGAATGCATCCTCAGAGTTTATTAAATGTATGTAATTGGCTTCTGTGATAAAATCAACATGTATGTTTGTTGTGTAAAAGGTTAGATTTCTAAATGGATTCCTATGAACCAGAGGAACAAATGCTAAAATGCTGCAAATCAGACTGGATGTTCTGATTAATGGGCTCTAGACTCGTGTATTTCCCGGGTAAGGGGACGTGGTCGTGGGTTTTCCCGTGGGATTCGTCCGGGTCTCGGATGTTTTTTGAGCCCTGGGAGTCGCCGGAGCCTCCCACGGCTAACCCCGCTAGCCTTAACCTTCAGTGCCGCAGAGAGAGAGGAGCTCCCCGGCCCGGCCCGGAGCCGCTCTTCCGCCGGCCCACACTCACCCTGCATGCTGCTCATGGTGGTGATGTGCTGGCTCTGGGACTGGTGGAGGTGGTGGGCGGCGGATCCCGCGTTGTTGCCGCCGCTGTTCGGTGTTGTCGGGTTGTTGGGACCGGGAGTCGCCATTGTTGTGTGTTTGAATTCCATCAGCAGCGCCGGGCTGCAATGCAGACGGAGACACGGAGCGGCTTCACCCTGCCCTCCCGCGAATTAAACCCCCACGGACGGCGACGGAACACCGCGGTACGGACCGGTACACACGCCGGGGCGTCTTAAAATGCGTCCGAGGACTGGCAGTTTGTAAAAGTTTGGGGCTACGTGAACAGCGACCCGTTAACAACAACAACAAACACCCAGCTAGGCTAAGCTAACAGGCTAACAGCACTAGCCAAGAGCTTTACGACCCGCAATCAGCTGACCAAGTGACACTGACATGTCAACACCCACAGCTGCGGACCGCAAGGCTTCTTCTGCGCATGAGCAGAAGGCCTGTAGGACCTCACTACTGCCCCCTGCCGGAATACAATAGATAGATAGATAGATAGATAGATAGATAGATAGATAGATAGATAGATAGATAGATAGATAGATAGATA
>JAPQRP010000029.1:29492260-29504849 GCA_037367295.1 Apogon hyalosoma | reverse complement strand
GATTCACCAGTAAAACCCATGGAGTTGGATCGATGACAGTGGATGGAAACACTGGGTTTATGTTCAGTTAATGAGAGATTTTGTTGAAAAAGTCACTTTTTTCTTCAGTTTCCCCTGTTTTTGATACAATAACCTTCAACTTCAGTCTGAGCTTTGATGAACATCTACACGATCAGCCAATTAAATATAGGAAAATATATGATCTTCACTGAAAAAGTGCAAAACACAGAGGATAATATGAGAATAAATCACTTCAGAGGGGGTAAATATAAAGGAAAAAAAAATCATGTGAACTGCCACAAAAGTAACACTGGGTGTTTATGGGTTAATTCAGAAAAACATTTAAATTAAAATAAAAACACATGGCTAACTGTTAGAAAACATCTGCCTCTGAAGTTAAAAGTTGAAGGTATATTAACATGAATGGTAACTACATATCCCAAGGTGCATTTCACCAGCGAAGACCATTAACATCTGTGTAAATGAAAGTTTGTAGTTCAATCTTAAATCTTACAGACTGGTCCTTTAACCCTTAAAGACCTGGAACTTTATACAATGTAGAACTTTAATATTATCCCTGAATTTAGCCTTTTTTCAGTGAAAATCAGGTATTTTCCTGTTTTTAATTTACTGTAGATGTTCACAAAAGCTCAGAACTGAGAAAACTGAAGAAAGAGTGACTTTTCCAGCAGAGTATAATCCTCAACTGAACATAAAAACACGTGTCTATAAGCGCTATGCAGGGTTAACTGAATAGCAGAAGGTAGAACTGGATCATTTTCATGCTTTCAATGATCAAAATAGCCACCGAATCAATCTATCGTTTGAGTTAGATACTGGAAAATAAAGTTCACGCGTGATATTTTACAAAAACACTGATGCCGAATATGGATCCATGTAGATGTTTAAGTATTTTTAATGAAGGGTCCCTGATCTGAGGCTCATCTGTCAGCTTTTACTTCTACAGATCAGAGTCTCGTGCGTTCTTTATTTTTCCGATCGGCTAAATTTAAAGCCTCGACACACAACTCCGTTTATAGCGAGCGGAGGGGAGTGAATGATTTCAGACCCAGGTTGAAAAGTTGAAGAATGTCGAGCGGCTACGACCCTAAAGATGGATGATCCTCATATTAAAACAAAAGCAGTGATATATACGTCACATTCCAGCTGGATCAGATGTTTTACTCACTGGATTGGCGTCCTTCTTTCCTTTATGGGAGGAGGCGACCACGGCCAGGTACTGAATCACCTTCTTAGTGTTTTCGGTTTTTCCCGCTCCGGACTCGCCTCTGGAACGGATCGAACGACAGATCAGGCTTTAGTTTGTGCAGAATTGCAGCTTGGAAAGTATGTGTTGTGGTTTATTTATTTAAGCTCAAATGGAAACAAAGACGGAATTTTTTTTTTGCTGAGCACTGGAAAAAAATCAGAGTCTTACCAAGTGTGTTTTTTCTCATTTCTAGTCCAAATGTCTCATCAGACTTAAAATACAAAATTAATCACCTAAAACTTTTCAGTGAGATATAAGAACTGATTTTTATCTTGAAAATCTCATTTCAAGAAATCTTACCAAGTTCATTTTCACTTGTTCCGTTGGCAGATTTTTTTTTCTTAATTCAAGATTTTTTTTTTTGCTTAATTCAAGATTTTTTTTTGCTTAATTCAAGCGTGGTGGTCTTTTGTGTTATATATGAAATGCACTGGTGATGGTGTCTATTTATGCATCAGAGCCGCTGAGTTGTGTCTGTGTTTTTTTTATTTATTAATTTTTTTTAAATTTTTGCACGACTTAACTTTTTGAGTAGTGATGACTGATATTTTTTCAATAGTCTTTTTTTTTTTTTTAAAGTCTTTTTATCGAAATTAGAACAATAACAATATAAAAAAGTCCTATAAAGTATCTAATATATGTGACGTCAGAACAAGAACACTACACCTGCACTCACATGTACACACACTAAAAAAAACACGGGGGGGGGAGTCAGCCTACTTACTTAATATTAAAGTGAACTGTAAAGGGCGGCCAAACTGAATAAAATAACTTTACATTATCTTCTAGTGAAAACTGGATTTTCTCCAAATGTAAGTGTTGCATAATGTCTTTCATCAGAGCCTGATTTGTGTTCTTCCAGTTTAACAGAATAAGGCATCTGGTCAGTGGTGTCACAAAGCAAGTACCCTGTCGATACTCGCATATTTTGCCATATTTACTACATTTATTCCTCAAACTACATATAATACTTTGCAGTAACACAGTCAAATCCTGACTTTAATATGTGATTCATAAAACCGTCCACACCCTTCATTGAGTATTAGTGAAAAAAACATCAAGTATGCACCAGATCCCTTTGATTTTCAGGATTAAGCCTCATTTTTTTCTCCTTTTTTTCCCCCAGAACAGTGATTTCCAATGTGCATTAAAACCGTCTTCTCCTGTTCTCAGCTGCATTTGCATAGAGTTTTTATTCAGAACTCCAGATCTGCACTGTTTCTCTTAAGCTTAAAGTTTTACCTGTTTTATCTGTTTATCTGTTTTTGTTTTTCCATGCCTGTACTTTTTGTTGCATCCCCTGCTGTCATGCTTCTAATGTTTTATGTAAAGCACTTTGAATTGTCCTGTAAGTGAAATGCACTATATAAAATAAACCTGCCTTGCTTTGCCTCTTTTATTGCACCAGGGAAATAATGAGGTGAAAAAATCGACATAAGAATAAACAGAATAAAACTAACAGTGGATGAAAAAGAGGAAAAAGACAGAAGAAAAGCAAGAAAAGGAGATTATGAGGCATTAAATAAATATCTGCACATATGTGATGATAAAAATAGTAAAATTAATTGTATTTATTGCACCCTGCTTGTAGCACTTTACATTTTTAGCTAAAAACCTCAAAGTGCATCATAAATAAAATGCATTATTATTAAAATGTTGTCGTGTTGTTTTGGTTTAACATAATAAATAGTCCTGTAGTCATAATATAGTCCTTTTTCCATGTGTTCCACCCTGGTCTGTGATGAGCCCCAGTCCTTCATACACATATACATTTATTTTTTTTTCCCTTCTGTCTCCACTTTAGTCCTTTCCTTAAAAAGGCCTTCGCTCCATTTTAGGTCATCCGCTCGTCTCCCAACTGCTTACATTTCAATAAAAACCCGTTTTAGAGGGAAGGGTTTTAACAACGTACAGCTTTAACGGCTTCTCTGAGCGTGCGGATGTACAGTAAACTGGGCTCAACCAGTAAAAGCGTGAAGCTACGGAAGGATCTGTGCATCGTCTCTTAAATGTCCGGCAAAGTGGGTTCGTGCCGGAGGCGTAAACGTCCGCTCGGTCACGTTCAGGTGCAGTAAAGCGATGCATGTTTGGACTCACGTGCAGAGAATAGACTGATCCTCTCGGTCTGTGGAGAGACAGAAACACACGGTTAAAGTAAAGAAAGGGAGGGAAGGGAAGGGAAGGGAAGGGAAGGGGGGGTGATGTAAGATGTTGACTGAGCTGAACTCGCCGGCTGAAGCCAAGCTGAACAGACCAAACATGAACTCGCTCGGACACTAAACGGCAGGATCTGAAATCTGGTTCAGAGGGAGATTAGCCTCCATCAGTCATATGGTCTAAAAATAGCCTGTGGATGTGGATCTCCGTGGCTGTAATCTGGTCTCTCTGCTCCATGTATGGCCACTCCGGGCCTCAGTGGAAAGTATGGAGTCGGTCTGAGGTCAGCGTTGGACCGGCGGAGACAAAGCGGCACGCTCGGAGGCTTCAGACGAGGCCGCCCTCACCTTTTATTTATACACGCCTCCCTCCAAACGACACAAAAATAACTGGAGTCTCTCAGCTGTATGTAATATCTATCACACTGGATTAACTTCACCCGGTCTCCAAATGCATATAGTTCAGACACAGGAGAACCATTAGAGCGGCAGCACATGGGCTGGAATGACATCGGAGTAACAGTCCACTTATTATATGGACAAAAGTATTGGGACGCGTTGAATTCAGGTGTTTCTTTAAATAACGGGAAAAAGTCCCTTCAACGACACCGCACAGAGATTAAAGGTCGGGTGGTTTGTTAAATATAATTAACCCGTTGAATATTTCATATGGAGAAAACATTAAAATGAAAATAAACAATATGGACAAAAGTATTGGGACGCGTTGAATTCAGGTGTTTCTTTAAATCAAATGGTGTCAAAGTCATTTTAGTTCAGTTCCACATTAAGCCAAGTTTGCTCTGCACTGGGTCGGACCAGTGAAATAATAACAGAATAATATAGAAATGATGTAAACTCCAAACTTTCCTCTATGTTTTAGAGCGAAACAAGTCCAGTTATGGGACGAAAATGTTTACATCTATGCGAATAACGTGAACAAACTGAAATTTCTTAAGAAAATTAAGTGCAATTTTAACTATATTGTGTCTCAGTTTATCATTTACACATTTAATCACAACGTACAGATCACAGTGGATGTACAAATACACAGAACATTTAATAACAGGCAGAACATTGGTAAAGTTGCACTTCAGACCAAGGTTGTAATAGTTTTGGATTTCTCATTATTGTTTAGTTTTATTTAGAGTTGACGTTTTTTCTCTAATTCAGTTAGTTTTTAGAGCAGGTTTGCTAGTTTTTATTAGTTTTCTTTTTTTTTTTTTTCTAAATGCTTAGTTTCAGTTCCGTTTCTTCGTATCTTTTATCGTCCTCGTCATCGTACTCCCTTAAATCCCATACAGGACTCTGCTGCTTTAGTCTCCATGTTTCCAGGTACAGTGCAGACCTGATGGATGTGAAATGCCGTATAAATTGCTCGAGTGAAATAAATCGATATCATATCAATCCGACATTGACAAAGATGAAAATGAAGGGAATTTTATCCATAATTCGTATCCGTTTTAGTTCATTTTGTAAACACACAATACAGTTTCAGTTACTTATCGTTTTTTTTTTCTTTTTAATCGTAGTTTTTTTTTTATTTCACTTAATTCAAATGTTTTTTCAATTCTAGTTTTCGTCATTTCGTTAGTTTTCCTTAACAATAATAAACTTGCTTCAGACATTTCAAAACGTTCGTATTTGTTCAGGTTATTTGCGTTTTGTTTTTTTTTTGTGAAATGATAGTTTGTTTTAGTGTAAATACAGTAAAATGACATGAAAGTGTTTACATTTACAAAGAGAAAAAGTTGAACTTGTGAGTATTTCTAGGTTATTATGATAGTATTTTGCTGATCCGACCCACTTCAGATTGAATTGGTCTGTATGTGGAACCGGAACTAAAATGATTCATATATTCTGTGTAATTTTTGCATTTCACAAATTCATCCCAGGGGCCAGACTGGACCCTTTGGGGGGCCAGATTTGGACCCCGGGCCGCATGTTTGAGACCTCTGCTTCAAATAAAAGGAAAAAGTCCCACGATGACACTGCACAGAGATTAAAGGTCAGGTGGTTTCCTTTCACTTTGATAAATATAATTAACCTGTTGAACATTTCATATGGAGAAAACATTAAAATAAACTATATGGACAAAAGTCTGTGCACGCGTTGAATTCAGGTGTTTCTTTACTAACAGGGGTCTGGGATAAAAAACAATAATAATATATTATAGTTTTATATTGGGATAAATATCATTGCATTGGTTAGTTTGGCTTAAATTGTTTTCTTTGCTTCCAAAATGCATCAGAAGATGGTTTTGACTTAATTACTCTCAACACTTTTTTTTTTTTCATTTGTTTCTTATCCATGTCTATTATTTTAAATGTTCTACCTCTAAATTTGTACAATATTTTTCATGCTCTGACTGTAAATAATAATTTTCTACCACATCTAACCGTCTACTTTCTTCACATCTCACCGAGGAAGAAAATTCTCTCATTAAACTTTAAGGAAACGTTGATGTTATTATCTCAAATCAGCGTGAACAGGACATCTTAACAGCTGTCGACATGATGTGTCCCGATACTTTTGTCCATAGAGTTTAGAAACATCAATATTTCCTTAAAGTTTCAGGGGAGATTTTTCTTCCTCAGTGAGATGTGAAGAAAGTAGATGGATACATGAATTAAAAAAAAAAAAACCAAAATAAAACAAAATCAATGTTGAGACAAATGAAGTTAAAATCATCTCTGAGGCATTTTGGGAAGAAAGATAACAATTTAAACCAAATATATATATATTTATATTTATATATACACAGAGAATGAGAGAGAGAGAGAGTTTTCCATTGCTTCCACTTGTGACCTTATGTGTTCATGCACATGTGAAATTAATGTGTTTTTGGAAGGTTTTCTTGATGTAAAGCCCATAAAATCCACGTGGAATAACATCTGATCACATGGGATGTTCTATAATGCGTATCACATCAATCCCACGTCTTTTATATCCACGTCCGCGTCCATATCCACTGGTTTTGGAGAAATCAGTGCATGTTTAGGTCTTTGAGGTGGAACTGTCTCCGTCTACCATCTGTCCGGAGTCTGAGACGTGTCTGCAGCTTCAACGTGGCTTCAATATTCTCAGCTCTAACACTTTTTCATCTCATTTCATAAAGTTCGAGGTGAAATGTGTGAAAGTAAGGAGCGGTTTTGGGATTAAAGTGACCAGAGATACGGTCAACTGAGTGGTTTCGCATTCAAATACATGTTTCTTGACTATCTTTACGACAAAATATGACTTTCTTGATTGATAAAATTATAAAAGGATGTTTAAAGGACAAACATCACATTAGTATTGTCCTAATAATAACAATGGGCTAATATTGGAGTTCACTGTTCACCATAAGGTCCTTTGGGTCCCACCGAATATCGACTTCAGCTTTGATGTAATATTTAACTTAAAAATAATAACTAAAGCCAAACTGTATTCAGCTGAATGAGAGTTTTGTTAACAGTTAAATGGTGCACTGGAAAAAATCTAAATCTGACCAAGTGTATTTTTCACATTTTTAGTCCAAATATCTCATCACACTTAAAACAAGACAGAATCACCTAAAGAGGAACTTTTCAGTGAGATATAAGAGCTGATTTATAGACAATAGATCTGGAAAAGGTTATTTCAAGAAATCTTTCTAAGATAATTTTCACTTGCTCCATTTGCAGATTTTTTTTTGCTTAATTTAAGCAAAAATATCTTGTATTAAGCTCATTTTAACCTTGTTTTTGGAGGGCCTTTTTTTTCCCAGTGTAACCCTTTAAATCCTAAGCTGGACTGGACTTTTTTTTTTAAATTATTATGTTAAGGTTAGAAAACATGCTGTGAGTGAGCCCGTTTGCTCATTTTTACAGAACACTTTTTTTTTTCTAGATCTTTCAAAATCTAACAATCATTTACAGTTTACTCCATGCTATAATTCTGCTAAAATGGCTTCTTCTTCAGCTTCTGGTACAGGTGTGCGTGAAATTACTGTAATGACCCAATAAAACCTAATAAGTGCAACATCTCAGGTTTGGAAAAACACCGTTGGAAAAACAGTGAAAGAGGTCCAGCCATCCAAACTGCATGTGTCAGGTTTTAAAGGGTTAAAAGAAAACAAAATGCTCCTAATTGGACTATATTTGCCAAATTGTGGAGCATTTGTGGGATAAAGGATGAAAATATAAAGTAGGATATCCACGAAACCATCTGATCTGTAGCAGCTTCAGCTTTGTGATCACTTCATCCTCTAAATTGTCCATTTTCTGTATCGGTTCACGGTGGATTTGTGGAAACTGGAGCCTGACAGATGAGCAGAAGCGTCACAGATCATTAGGTCTTTATTTTTCCACTGCGCGGGTTCTAAAGTGAAGGAAACGGAGCCCAGTGTGGACTTGAGCGGGTTTTCTTCTGCCGAGTCAGTTTCAGTCACTGAGGCTGATTCTGATGAGAAGTGAAACCAGTGAACGGACGGACGCTCACGGCGGCTCCTGAAAACTTCACACACACTCACTGGCAAATGAGATGGAAAAGGAAGCACGTGGGATTCATAAGAAGAAAACTAAACGCTGGAGCGCTTTGTTAAAACCCAGTTTATCTACAGGTCTTTAATATCAGAGGTCGACATGGTGGGTTTTTAACAGGAAAAGCCAATAATAGTGATTATTCAGCTTTTGGAAACAAAGTCAAGGTAACATCTGGGTGCTTCTATGAAACGGGGTTCATTTTGGTACCTGGCGCTTTTCCAGCGTTTTACACCCAATAATAAAAGAGACATTTAGACATATTTCCCCCCCAGGATGCACCTAATGATGACCTCAGATAAATACAAAAAAATTATACTTTTGCTCTGAGCCATTCCATAATTAATGCATTTTTAATAAAATATTGGGTCCAAAAATAGGACCCAAATATGGACAGTTAAAGCTACCATGGCTGTAAATGGTCTTATACAGACTATAATATAAAGACACTGTGCTAAATTTGAGGATCCTAGTGGTTTTTCTAATCCACATGTGGGTTTTTCATGAATCTCAGTCTCGTTCCAGGTTTTTTGTGTCCACTGGTGTTACATGCAGAACCTGCCCATTTAAACACATATAAATAGTGAGTGATTTTTCAACAATTGTCATTTTTTGTGAAACACTCTGCCTTGTATAATTAGCTCGATTCCCAAAAGAGATATTTAAAAAAAAACACAGTAGCACGTAATTTTTGTGTCCTTTTGACCGTGTTACACGCGTATTTTTGTTTAACAAATTATATAAAAAATATATAAAAACGTGTTTTATCTGAAAAATAGTTTCTCTTTTATCTCAGTCAGTATTTATTTTCCAAACAGACCCAAAGTGCTTCCAAACTTGCTTCATAACATTCGTCAACATCTGGTTTGAATTTTTAGCCCCATGTCCTGTTTTTAGGACCAGTTTCATAGAAGCACCTAATTATAGATCAGTGAACATCACTAACAAACCAACTGATGAATTTGAAACTGAAAATCAAACTTATTGTAAAATATACAGATTTTACCTACAGTTTTTCCATGTTTTTGCTAAATCTGATATTATCCGTCAGACTTAAATTCTGTCTCCGTCAAACACCCTGTTACATCATGTCACATCATATTTCACTGTAGTGGAACAGGTCGTCACGTCGTATTGAACAATATTATAGCACACATTATTGTATTATATCATGCCATGTCATACGGGTGTCAAACATATGGCCTGCAGGCCAAAACTGGCCCGTCCAAGGGTCCCATCCGGCCCCGGGGATGAATTAGTGAAAAATTATAAGGAATTACGCTTAAAGGAGTGATATTTAGCTTTTTTAAATGGAATTGGTTCCTTTTGCAGCCTTTCCCTGTGGTCTCCATAAACTGTAAATGCTCTGCTTGGCTCTGAATTCTTCATTCATTCAACTCCACAGCTCCATCTTCAACCCTATTTCTGACTAATGACACCAGAAAGGTGGTTTGGAGCGCGGCACTAGAAAAAAAATCTAAATCTTACCAAGTGTATTTGTCTCATTTCTAGTCCAAATATCTCATCACACTTGAAATCAAATATAATCACCTAAACAGTAACTTAACAGTGAGATAGAAAAGCTTATTTTTAGACAATGGATCTGGAAAATCTGATTTCAAAAAATCTTACCAAGATAATTTTCACTTGCTCCATTGGCAGATGTTTTTATTATTTTTTTGCTTAATTCAAGTTAAAAAATAAAATAAAAAGGACTTCCTGTCTGTTTGGCGTCATGAGGTCACATGACTGGTTCATTCTATGATTCAGTATATTCATAATAAAAAATGGGTAAAACAACAACAACAACAACAACAGCCCTTTTTCTGCTAAATTTAACCTGATGTAGTTGAGGTTGTGTTTTACTCACATGCTAAATAAAACTTTCTGAAACTAAAGGTTATTAATTCTCAAATGAGGTGCCATTATTGATTTTGTCCTTGTGGTTTTCTTTAATTATAAGTTGGAACTTTGTAAATAGGCAAAAATGAACATGCATCATGTGGAAGGAACATGTTCGATAAAGGTCGAATACACTGAGTTCTGTGCTCTTCGTCTTCTACTGTCGTTGTGTTGGAATCCACTTTGACAGAAAGCATTATATAAATAAAATGAGTATTGTTTCTATTCTTCTTCAAGTGATGGAGGCTGAATCTCCAACCAGCTGAGTCCATCCCGGCGCCTGTAGTTGTGCGTTCGTTACCTTGCATCATGTTCCTGTAGGCGTTGTCTGTGATGGAGTAGATGTGCGGCGGAACCTCGTGGCGTTTCTTTCCTTTGTACATCTCGATGATCTTCTCCGAGTAAATGGGAAGCATCTTGTACGGGTTCACCACCACACAGAACAAACCGGAGTACGTCTGTGGAAAACACGGGACGACACTTATTTACTTATTTACTTTTTCCTCCATGTTTCTTCTCAACATTCCCTGGAATATTGAGCTGGAAATCCCAGTATTTCCCCCCCCCAAAAAAAAAAAAAAAAGTCACAGGATAAATCGAACTTAAAGAGGAAACAGGTGATTTATCGTCTATACTTCCCTTCTAAATAATAAGCCCCGCCCACTTCATTAAGGGATTAATCACACCTGTTGTATAAATGAGGCAACTCCACCTTAAGCAGCTGATGCATTTAAGGAACCAAAAAAAAAACCCTTACTCTTACCCTTTTTACTCATATAATATGTATCAATCAATCGATTGCATTTTATCTGTACATTTATAGAACAATGGTAATAGAGAAAAATGGAGATAAACAGACTGACTTTAACTTTTTAGTGAATTTAAATCTATATAAACTATACGGACAAAAGTATGTGGACACGTTGAATTCAGGTGTTTCTCTTCTAACAGGGGTCTGGGATACGAAACAATAAGAAATGTCATAATATAGTTTAATATTGGGATAAATATCATTGCATTGGTTAGTTTGGTTTAAATTGTTATCACTGCTTTCCTTAATTTCTTTCAAAATTATCCTTTTTTTTATGCATGACTGTGATTTTAAATGTTCTTCTAAATTTCTAAAACATGTTTCGTGCTCTGACTGTAAATAATAACTTTCTGATAACTAACCGTCTCCTTTCTTTCTTTCACATCTCAACGAGAAAGAAAAATCTCCCATTAAACTTTAAGGAAATATCGATGTTTATAAACTACGTGGACGTAAATATTGGGACACGTCATGTCTACAGCTGTAAAATGTCCTGTTCATGAGGATTTCAGATAAAAACATTAATATTTTTTTTAAAGTTTAATGGGAGATTTTTCTTCCTCAGTGAGACGTGAAGAAAGTCGGTGGTTCGTTGTGGTAGAAAATTATTATTTACGGTCAGAACATGAAAAATGTTTTAGAAATTTAGAGGCAGAACATTTAAAATCATAGTCATGGATAAAAAGAAAAACAATCTTGTGAGAAATTCAGTAAAAACCATCTCGGAGGCATTTTAGAAGCAAAGACAATAACTTAAACCAAACTAACCAATATATACAGTATAAAACTATATTACATTTATATTTATATTATAAAAGAAACACCTGAATTCAACATGTCCACATACTTTTGTCCATGTGGCGTATTTTAATATCTTCTTTTCTTTTCAGGTTAACCATATCCTACAAAATAAAAGGAAACCATCTGACCTTTAATCTCTACAGTGACGCTGTGGGACTTTTTCCCTTTCTATCGTCTCTTCAGGGTTTTCTCAGAGCTCCGACTGTCTGCTCATATATGGACTGAAGCCACTCAACGTCCACTCATCTTCGTGGACGTGTGTTTTAGATACATAAGACCGGGTTTTAATTTTACCTCCCAAACCTTATTAGACTCTGTGAGATAGACTGAAAAAATAAAAGCATAAGCCGTTGATCCCTGTTGGTACATCCTGAGAGCAGAGGGTCTGGATGTGTTTTCTATACGGGGGGTTTAACGCTCATCGTCTTTATTCAACAGATCAGTCTTATCCATAGGCGAACACACACAGATAGAGCCTCGTTCCCAAAGAAAACTCTACGACACATCCCAGTTCAAGTTATTCTGGAAGGACGCGGTACCAGTTGGACCTGTCAGGGGTGTCACACATAAGGCCCGGGGCTTAAATTTGTAAAATGCAAAACTTATACTGAAGATATAAACAGTCTAGGATGGCTCCTTCGCTGCTGACTGTTCGGAACCGGATGTGAGTTTTATGACTTTACAGGATTTGTTGAGAGGCAGTTATGGAATTAACGCACTGCAGCTTCTGCCAGCATGTGCACGTGGGCCCCAGAAGGGTTACATCTGGGCTGCGTGTAAGGGTCCCGAGTGGGTTTGTCTGCAGTTTCCATGGTGACCTGCATTTGTTTACCCAGATCAAAATCAGAATCAGAGATCTGAATATCTCATATTATTTATTTTTCACACTATTTATCCCACAATATCTTAGTTTGCAATACTTTTTATTTTTTAATGTAAATAACTGTCTTTTAGTGATATTTGTTGTTGTTTTACCGATATTTGTTGTTATTTTACTGATATTTGTTGTTTTACTGATATTTGTTGTTGTTTTACTGATATTTGTTGTTGTTTTACTGGTATTTGTTGGTGTTTTACCGATATTTGTTGTTGTTTTACTGGTATTTGTTGGTGTTTTACCGATATTTGTTGTTGTTTTACTGGCATTTGT
>JAPQRP010000029.1:29480491-29492160 GCA_037367295.1 Apogon hyalosoma | reverse complement strand
TGTTGTTTTACTGGCATTTGTTGTTGTTTTACTGGTATTTGTTGTTGTTTTACCGATATTTGTTGTTGTTTTACTGGCATTTGTTGTTGTTTTACTGGCATTTGTTGTTGTTTTACTGGTATTTGTTGTTGTTTTACCGATATTTGTTGTTGTTTTACTGGTATTTGTTGTTGTTTTACTGATATTTGTTGTTGTTTTACTGGCATTTATTGTTGTTTTACTGGTATTTGTTGTTGTTTTACAGATATTTGTTGTCTGTCTGTAAATTGAATTTACACAGCGTAAGAATGTGCAAGAATTTACTAAATTCTTGCTCTGAACCTGAGAGCTCTACCTCAGTTTCGTTATACTTGGTACAATGACAGTAAAGAGACTCTGATTCTGATTGTGACATGGGCAAACACATGTGGGGTCACCATGGAAACTGCAGACAAACCCACTTGTGACCCTTATACGCAGCCTAAATGTAACCCTTCTGGGGCCCACGTGGACATACTGGCTGGTTTTCACCTAAAACTGATTTACCGCTGAAAACATCTTAACTTAGGGGTGTTCAGGTTCCACATTCAGCCCAATATGATCCCAAATGGTCCGAACCAATAAAATAACAACATAGTAACCTATAAATAATGGCAGCTCTAAATGTGAGTGTAAAAGTGTAAAAAAAAAAAAAAAGAAAAAAGAAAAATTACATTATGAAAATATGTACATCTACAAACTATCATTTTAACAAATGTGAATAACATGAACAACCTGAAATTTACTCAGAAAAATAAGTGCAATTTTGACAATATTCTGCCTCAGTTTATCATTTACACATGTGCGTTATAACGTACAGATCACAGTGGATCTACAAATACACAAAACATTTAATAACAGGCAGAATATTGTACAAATTATACTTACTTCTCTTAAGACATTTCAAGTTGTTCATATTTGTTCATATTATTTACATTTTTTGTGAAAGGATAAAATGATCGCGTATATGTACATTCTATGTTCATTTCCAATCAGTTCTTTCTTTAATGAGGCACCGGTTCAGGTTCAGAAGAAGCTAAATTCATTAATTTCACTCAAATACAATCATTCGTCTGTGGCGTTCAGGTTCGGGTTCGTACTCACGTAGATCAGGCTGGAGAAGTATCGCTCTCTGAGGTTGTGGAGGACGGAGGCTTCGTTCAGGAAGGTTAAGGCGGCCATGTCCTCCACTTTACTGAACTTTGGAGGGTTCATCTTCTGGATGTCGTCTTTGTTCACCGTGACCTTCTGACCGTTGGACAGTTCCAGCAGCAGCTGCAGAAAACAAAAGGAAGGAAGAAAAATTCGTTAGAAGAAAGGTTAAGGATGAGGATGATGATGAAACAAAACAAATTAATCACAAATAAAAACCAAAATGAACAGACTGTAGAACCATTGAGTATTAATGAGCGCTATTATGATGTAATTAGAGAATTTAGTAACCACTGACCTTTTAATCTGAAAAATAATATTGCACTACTGAAATAATTGAGGCACTAATTTGCTCCATTTTTCTTTTTTCCTTTAAAAGTTAAAAAAGAAAACGTCAGTAAAATACATTATAGTATCTCCTTGTAGAGTCAGTTGGTGGTTAAAAAAAAAAAAAAAAAATCTGAATTTTAATCCAAAATTAAGCCAAAAACTAAAGAATTATATGGCAAATAATTAACAAATTTACGGTAAAAAAAAAAAAAGACAATAAAATAAAAAAAAGGGCTTATTATTAATATTATTCTTTGATCTGATTTTTTTTTTTGTTTGTTTTAACTGTTCATTTCTGGTCATCATGTTCTTTAGTTTCTACTTTGTAAGTGTCGTCTTTATCTCAATAAAATGTTGAATTACTCCTTAAAAGGTACGAAGGTGACTTTTGTCAAAGGTTTAACGTCAATAATCCACTGGAAAAATATCTGAAAACAGTGAAACGATAAGACTTGACCATGAAAAAACCCTCAGATTTGAATAAAACAGCAGGTCCAGGTCACGTGACTCGGCCGCTTTGGTCATGTGACCTTTCCCGAATCCCCAGGTTCGTCCTCGTCTGTACCTGGTCTCCCTTCTCCTCCTTGATGCTGGCGGCGTCGAAGCCTTCTCTCTCCGACGGCACCCACACCATCTTCTTGGCGGCCCAGTCGGCCTGAGCGACGCCGCTGTTACGGAAGTCGTTTTCCAGGAACAGGAACTTGTTGTCGTCGTTGGGGTCGGCCATATTGGAAACCTCAGCGCCGTTGCTGCCGCTGCTGCTACCGGTTAAATCGACCTCTGAGGAGCAGGACGAGGAGGCGGAGTCAGTCGGTTCAGGTGGGGCGGAGACCCGGTCAGCCTCTGGGGTGGCGGTGGGAGTCGAGTTGACCTCTGACCTCTGTTCGACGTCCGGTCTGGGGACAGAAGGAAAAATGACAGTGAATGCATCTGGGTTTAGACGCAAACCCTGCACGTGCACAGAGAAATCACATCAGCGCTGACCCGTTAGCGCCTTAACGCCGACTGTTGCAAATATGCATCAAACCAGTTCCATTACAGTATCAGCCAGTGTGTGTTTTCCCCCAGTGCCGGATATTTAACGGGAAAATGTGAAAATTGTGTCGTTTAGCCAGTTTCCCTTCTTTGTCTTTTATGTGTGGAATCATGTTCGATGTATTTAAAGGGCTCATATTTATCCAAACCCACTTTCATTAGTCTGCGGTTCATTTATTTGTGTATTTGGACCGCCTTTCTGGTGTCATGAGTCAGAAATAGGGTTGAAGATGGACCTGTGGAGTTGAATGAATGAAGAATTAAGACCTAAACAGAGCATTTCCAGTTGATGCAGACCACAGGGAAATGTTTGAAAATGAAGAATTCCATTAAAAAAAGAAAACTACCACTCCTTTAATGTTCTGTTTGTTGTAAATGTGTGTCATCTTGGCCACGTCTCCGTCAAAAAACAGATTTTGATCTGAAGGGACAACCTGTTTAAATAAAGTTTAAATAAAAAATGAAATACATGATCTTTACTCTTCAAAACTAAAGGGTTCCAGACTTCGACTCAGATCAGTATTTATTAAAGACGGTTCAAATATTATTGGTCTATTAGTGAGTTATGCTGATCATAAATACCGTTTGACTTCAGTATCTGACCACAGAAAGTATTAAAGCTGTAAAATACTGTGTAACATCTACATACAGGGGTTGGGAGTAGGTAACTCACATAACGACATAACCTAATTTAGTAACTCAATTTAAATTACAATTACTGATGAAAAAAAGGCTCCAAAATGACACAATGAAGTTGGTTTAAATTGATGTTTTGTGACTTTTCAGCTTTATTTTTCAGTTAAAACCAATAAAACAAAATAAAATACCGTTAATTTATGATGAAATGAAGCATTATTCATTGGTAATTAGTAATCTGTAATCTGTTATGCCCCAACATTGTATTTATAATCCTAACACTGTATACTTTCTTTTATCATATTCTTCTTTTACAACTTAAGAACATACAGCAGATCTGTTTGAGGCTCCTTTAAAGCTCCTAAAATCAATACTTGTCTAACATGTTAAATATGTACAGCAATGTACTTATTGATGCAGCTGTGAAATAAATACAGAATATCATATAAAACATTGACAAAGACTGTTTTTACGGCACAGACTTTGCCGGTGCTCCTCAAATGTGAATATTAGCTGCTTTGTTTGTTAAATCTTACAGAAAAATGAATATTTTCATTAATGGTTGGAAGAAAATTTGGCATGTGGAGAATTCTGACACACATTTTCAATATTTCAGTCAGATTTTATGCATAAAATGAGCTCAGTGCATTAGTAAAATTAATCAGAAGTTTCATATGACACATGCACTTGCATTTTCAGTTGTAGATACTTTAACCTGTGTTAGTGTTTTTTCTTCATTATAGGATCTCAGTGCTTCCTCTGAACAGTGTCATTACTTTAAACCAGATCAACAAAGATCATAATGATTCCACAATAAACACCAGCAGTCAGACACATTTCACACATAACCACAAATACACGATAAAGTCTCCACTTATGCAGACAAATGTACAAAAAACACAAAGAAAACATAAAAACAGCAGCAGTAAACGTCATTTAAAGTCCACTTTTTTCCTTTGTGTTCCCTTTAAAGTATCTGATACTACAGTAAGTACATTCACGTACTGATACTTCACATTTTACAGTAGTTTGTACTTCTTTTTTCATTAACTGCAAAACCCTGACGTCACAGCGACACCTTTGACTTTTGTAGATTTTGCTGATGATACTTCTGAGTGTGACATTAACCCTTTCATAACTCCAGTGGGCAGTTGTTCTACAGCTGTTCTCTTGTATATTCATGGGTTTTATTGTTTTAGTTCCATATCAGTCGACACAGTGGACGCTTACGCACCATCCCATAATACACTGACATTCATACATTACTGTCATTGTTATTAGACTGTAATTAACAGTTTTCTTAAGCTAAAAGGTTTTTTTTTTTTTTTTTTTGCATATTATCTCCATGAAATGAGTAATAACTAGTATTAGAGTGTGTTAAAATGTGAGAAAACATGAGATTAGCTGCATTAAAAATGTTTTCATTCAATAGTTTTCACACACTATATCACTTTGGCTGTATAACAGTACACAGTCCGACCCTCCACCACCCTCATATCACATCATGTATATGTGCAATCACTATGAAAATATCCAAATACTATTAAAAACTTTACACTTACATTTTTATACTTTTAAGAACATTTCATTTCTACCTGCCTTTTCTTTTGCACTGGTGTGTTACATATACTGCTGCTATATACTGTTAAATTTCCCCATGGTGGGATCAATAAAGTCTTATCTTATTGCGTTTTAAATACATGTTTCTTTGTTCAAAAAATTAAACGCATAGTGTCCAAATAAGTGGAGATTTTTGTAACTCCATAAAAAATAGGTTCATTAAAAAAAAATTCCAATTGCATCGGTTTTTTTTTCCATGACTAAAGAGGAATAAGAACACTGAGGAAAAAAAAATCTTGACTAAGGTTTTTATAATTCACGCATCAAAGTGTTCAGAGTTTTAGTGTCAGATCAGATGTAGTTAAATTCCAGAATTAAGCGCCACTTGTTAAAATCTGAGTCAGTTTTAGAGTTGACATGTAAACAACCTTTTCACACAGATCATCACATCAAACATTCAGAGAAAAAGAGCATCAATAAAACAGGTGCATGAGCTGCTTTTCCTCCCTCGCTGACAGATACCACACTGATAACGTCCTCTGTGCTTTCATTTCCCTGCGTTTGCATTCAACTACTTACTCACTTATCCTTTTCTCTGCTTCTGCGTTCAGGTCACAAGGCGGCTTTGACCTCCCGTTGAACAGCAGGCAATAAAACATGAAAAGCAGCACACAGATAATAACCCCTATAATCAAACAAGTGAGCTGCCATGCTGGAATGCCCATGTTTGGCTAACCCCTTTGCTCCTGGTAGCTTGGTAGCCCAAAGAGGGATGCTAGGGTCTTAGCAGTCATACTACCTTATAAGGTGCAGCTCATGTGTCCAGCCAAGCTTACCATTTACACCAAAATGGTGACATGTCACAAGATGCATCCATGTGTGGCCAAAACAGGGCAGAAATAAATATGCAGCTCCTCAAAAATAAAGATTTTGCTCATTTTTAGAGGGAAATGCACTGTTTTAAGTGAATTTAACTCAAAATACTACATCTTAAGTCCATCCTGAAGTGTTATTTTTAACTTACACAAACAATCTAAAACACCTCTAGCAACTGAAATGGAATGAAATTCCATAAATCTGCTGTTTTTGTTAATCTTTGCAAAATAAAATCTTAATTACAATATGTTTTCTTGCAAAATTGGTCTTTTTTATGTTTTTTTTTTTTTTTTTAAACACATTTCTGCACATTAAGTGTTAAAAAACTAAATTTAAAGTCAATTTGCAGCATCTACCTGTTTGTCTTGGTTAATTTTAGCTGTAAAAAAATACAGCAAATAAAGCAGGTTTGATACTCACTCTGCTGTTCTTCTGTCCTCAGTGCAGGATGGAGGCTGAATTCCAGGGAAACGAGACGATCATGTCAGGTAGAAGAAGTGACGTTGATGAAGAGGATGATGATGCCTCCATCCGTCCTCCTTCACTCTATTTAAACTGTCCTGCACACCTGGGGGTGGAGCCACACATGGGGCCGCCTCCTTTTCCAAAATTGGCAGCAACATACGAGCAGCGTCGTCTGAGCTGATCATCATCATAAGAAGAAAAGTCTGACTATTATTCATATGATTACAGATACATTAACTGTCACCAAACGGATGTATTTTTACTCTTATTTTTGTTGCTTCATACTTTGTTTTCTCTGAATTTAAGAGGAAAAAAACACAGTAAAGATCTGGTTAAACATGTTACACATTAAAAAATATATAAAAATATCACATATTGCTGATATTGATGTTATTAGACATCAAGAATGGACCAGTCTGTTCAGGATTTGAGGACTTTAGGATTCATCATCGGAAGCATTTGATAAACCCATTATTTTAACCTGATGTGTATATTATTATGTTTCTTGTTATATTTGACCATCCTCATTTCTTCCTTTTACTGTTTTAATGCTATGATTAACTGTTGATGTCTTTTTGCTACCTTTTATGCATAAATGATGCTATATAATAACACTGGTTGACAAGAAAAACATCTCCAAAGTAAAAGTAGTGAAACTTTACTTCATTTGAGACACTAACGAAGAAAAATTAAGTTCATGATGTTTTTAAGATACAGCCTTGAGTCAAAATGTGAAATTACAAGATTTAATGAGCAAAACACTGTCTGTACATTACAATACATTCACTTTACAGGTTGTTTATTCTAGAACATTTATACATCTATTGGACAAATTTACATAAACCAGTATTCATGAGGAATAACACTTATTCACGTATACACTAAAAACATCAGATCACTACTCTTGTCATCTGTTTCCAATACATCTTATTAAAGTATGTTAGATTTACCCCATTTAATCCCTGAGGAAGATAATAAAAAAAGTAGACCATTTTTATATTCATATAATATAATATATTTATATTACAAAAATAACGGACATGTGCAAACTGTACATGTGTCAAAAGAGGTGAAAAACCTCAACTGAGATATAATGATTTTAAAATTTGACTTATTGTTCGTAAAACACTTCCAGTTGAACATATTTGCTCAGGGTTATTCACATTTTATTCTGAGAGGATAGTGTGTCATTATGTGTTTTTTTTTTTTTTCTTTTTCACACTAAAACAAAGAACAATTTGGGGTTGTCATTATTTATAGATTATTATGGTGTTATTTTACTGGTCTGAGCCACTTGAGATCACACTGGGCTGGATGTGGCCCCTGTTCTAAATGTGCACTTTTTCCAGTTCCGTTCGCGTCCTGTTTGTCCCTACTGGCTGGCCGTAGTCTACTCTTGTTTCCATGGTGACCGTAGTAAACTTAACCTAGCTTAATTGCTAATTCAATTCTCGTGGCTAACTCTGTGAAATGTCTTCTGAGGACCAGCCTCCGGAGGAAGAGGACTTCGCTAAATTCTTCACCGTGTTCGAAGGCTCTTCCCCGGAGGATGTGTCCCACGCCCGGCAGCTGTGGAGCTCCCTGTCCCTCCTTCCCCCGCAGGAGTCCCGCCTGGTGTCGGCCGACATCCGGCAGAGGCTGCCCGTGTCCCGGCCGCAGCGCAGCAGCACCGCCGGGCCCAGACTGTCCGCCCCGGAGCCGCCGAGCGTCCCCGCTCTCCGGCAGATGGAGGAGGAGAGGCGGCGGTACGCGGCCATGGCGGAGCAGAGGAGGGAGATCCTGGCCCTGCTGAAGAGGCACCGGGAGCAGAGGGTCCGGAAGGAGCTGCTGTCCCTGGGCGTCAGAGCCAGAGGGACCCCCGGCAGAACAGGGAGAACCAGAACCAGAACCGGACAGTCAGAGTCCGACATGGACCAGGAGATGGTCCAGCAGCTTCAGTAGGACCTGGAGGATGAGGAGGAGGAGGAGGATGAAGATGATTCTTCAAATCATTATTATTGTTATAAAAGGATATCAAGACATTCAGTGTTGGAGATGAGTGGAAAAAAGTAATTTCATTTGTGTAAAAGACAGATTCAAACTCTTTTCTGTTGTAAAAGTGGAAGAAGCTCTAAAATGTACAAATATTTAAATTATTTAGCTTTTTCTTTAACATTTTCAACTCATTTTATTGTATGAATAACATAAGCGTTAACTTCAGGTTTTTCTGTTCACTGTATTTTGTCATTTTCCGTGTATATTATCTGCAGTGTTGGAAAAAACGTTTTTGTTCACCCCATGTGTCTGTGTTTGAACTCTGCCAAGTATTCTTCCATTCACCACATGCTCCTTCTGCACATGCTCAGTTCTGTCGAGGTCAAAACTGAATGTTTCAGCAGATTATGAAACACATTCAGGACAGGACATGTTGAAACTGTCAACAATTTAGGTTATTTTTTTTTTTTTTTAACAATAAACAAAATAAAATCATTTGCATTTGTTTGTGTCTGATGCAGCCGCACCTTTTGAAACACAAAAAAGATTTTTCCACAAATATTTCATTGCCTCCCTTAACCTCGTCCACCATTCTCCTACGTTATTCTCAGCCAGTTTATCAAAAATTCACAACAAAATCAAACACAGTGTTTGGCAAAGTAATACTGATGTGATGGGGTCAAGTTAGTTTATGTCACTATAGAAGAAAAACAGAAGAATCTTTATAATTTGTTGGAACATTTTACATGTGAAGGTGGACCACACTGAAATGGACCTTCTGCTGGGGGCCATGTCAGGAGCCTGGGGAGCAAGTGGGAGGTTAAATGCCTTGCTCAGGGGCACATCAGCTAACAGTTAAACTAGAGACTGGAGATATCGAATGTTTTTGTAAAGAAAAAGTTTGGGTTTACGGTGTCAGTAAAGGGCCCCTTTACTCAGCGCAGAGGTCGTTGGGTGACCATTGAGCGACCAAAAATTAGCCCGATCCCTCAACGATCTCTTAAGCCTTGAAACAGCTATTTCTGTGTAAATGTTTGGGAGATCCTCGTGCGCTCGTTGTGTGTCTCTCAACCATCTCTACCTTCAGGGTGGAAACATTTGGCGTTCATTGAAAGACTGCTGAGAGATCATTGGGAGATCGATGAGATCATTGAGAGCAGCTTGAGTGTTCGTTGAAAGATCGCTTCCCTTCGCTGAGAAATTCGAGGAGACTGTGGCGACTGTGGAGATCACTGGAAGATCATTGAGAGATCTGGCCATATTTTCATCGCTCAACGATCTCTCACTGATCACCACACTTGTGAGTGGGGACATTCTAAAATGCTTAACGTGAAAACACTTAACGTAGCTTAATGTCTGAAATCAGCGACCAATTATCATCAAATTTCGTGTGGACATCTCTACTCATGTCCACTTTCACCTCTCCAAAAATCAAAATGATAACCCCAATTTTATGGATGCTATTAACGTTAAACATTTTCATCTCCATCACTGATTTCGGACATTGAGCAACATTAAGCTTTTTCATTACAGTGAGCGCCTATGGAGAGAAAAAGGCTTAACATGCATAACATCCATAATATTGGTGTTTTCCTTTTAATTTTTGGAGCGGTGAAAGTGAGCATGAGTGGAGATGTCCACACAAAATTTGAGGATGATTGGTCACTGATTTCGGACATTTAGCTACGTTAAGCGTTTTTACGTTAAGCGTTTTAATGTCCTCCCTTGTGTAAAGGGGTTTAAGCTATTGTTTAGCTCAACTATTTCCCGCAGGCTCCCAAAGCGCCGCCCTTTTGTCCAAATATGGTCACTTCCAGCTCCCAAATGACAATAAAGCGATATACGAAATGCAGCGTCCTGGCTTCAAACCGACTCCAAAAATCAACCAACCATCACAGTGGCCTAGTCAGCGTCCAAATAAGAGCTACAGAATATCACTGAAAAGCTGAGGAACTCTACTTTACTTTTTAAAAGTACATGTGAGGATTAAACAATTGGACAAGAGTAATCCTTACAGTTTTAGAAGAACTTTTACTCTGGTAATTATTCAGAAATACTGTCTCCAAACTCAATTAGCAGCTGTACAAAACTATTACCAGTCACCTGCTGCAGCAGATCCATGATACATAGATACAGTTGTCATGGAAACAGTGTCTACAGTACCATGAGGTCCTGAGATAGTGTTTTTTGTCTGAAACAGCAGCATTACATAACATGAAGGGCAGCCTGTGTGGATATTCAAATTCCAAATGTCCAGTGGAGAAGCCAACCATAATAGGATACGACGAGGCCTGGGACTGTTGACTTTAGCTAATTTGGTTAAAGTTTCTAAAGCAGGCGGACACACAGAAGCTCTTTAACCTTTCAAACCCTGATTATCCGTGTAATTCACCCTTAAGTAGCTTTAAAGTGATGCTCCACCCAGAGGAGGCTATCAAACATGAGGAAGGGTTTAAAGTGTCCTCATGGATTAAAAGATAGGCCAGTGCTTCTGACAGAGCAACGTTTTGGACGTTTTCCTCAAAAACTCCACACAAAAACACCAGAAATTCACAAAAAAAAAAAAAAAAAAGATTGGGATGATAAGCGTATGATATGTTTAAACAAGAACTTTGGATTCAGAAGGGAGCAGCTCTGGGCAACAAGGAAAAAGAGGTGGTTAAATGTGTAAAAATGTAATTTATTATCCTGTTAAAGGAAAAAACAAGAACCAGAAAGTGTGTGCATTGTGAAAGTTCATGCACTTCTTCTGATTATTAGCCATCACTGCTAAAATATGTTCCCTTTGAGTAAATTTGGAATGAAATGAATCCCTTTCAGATGCTTCAATGATAAGAATGGACATACAGTAGAGCAGCTCACATCCACCTGTGTGTTCAGGTGCACATTCGGGTTGGATTTTAAGACGTTCGGGATCATGGGTCCAACTGGTGAACTGAATGACACAATAACCCACCCATGAGTACGTCTAAAAATACAATGTTGAAACTTAAAATAACAGCATGTATCAAATCTGTAGAGAGCATGGGTAGTCCTTAACCCTTAAAGACCCAAACATCCATCGTTGACCAAACCCATGATGTAAAATGTTTAAGAACTTCAGAAACACTAAACCTATAAATCAATGTTAAATAATTGGTGTAAAATTCAGTTTGTCATCTTTTCGTCAGACGTGACCCATTTGGTCACTCAGAAGCTCCATAGTTACCATGGAAACGCCGTCATCTCCTACAACATGGAGTTTGACAAGCGACAGTGGATGGACACAGTTGATTTACGTTCAGTTATTTATGCCTTTGCTGAAAAAGTCGCTTTTTCTTCAGTTTTCGACATAATGACCCTCAACTTTAATCTGAGTCTTTATGAACATCAGTCGGTAAATTAAACGTAGGAAAATACATGATTTTCACTGAAAAATCTCAAAATATGAATGAATGAATACAGTTTATTTTTGATTTGTACAGTCATCACCGCACACAGTACAACCACAACCACAAAAAACAAAAAAAGGAATTAGGCCAGAAGCAGAAGCTTATTCTTTGCCTGTCCTTCTCACCTGACACACCGCTTACATTAAATTAAATGTGTACATCATCGAGCATTCTCATAACAAAAGAATCAAT
>JAPQRP010000029.1:29434805-29446972 GCA_037367295.1 Apogon hyalosoma | reverse complement strand
CCCCCCCCCCCCCCCCCCCCGCTCTTATGTATTATTCCCCGTTTTATTTATTTTATTTTATTTTATTTATTGATCTTATAAGCGTCTTAAGTTTCACTTTCAGTACGGCACAGACCACACACCCCCGTCCGTTGGATCCGTGCGTACCTCCTCATTCAGGTCTGCGGGCGTGCCTGCTGGTAGGAAGGGCAGGTCTATACGATGTGTTTATGTGCATGGGAACGTTCGTGAGGTCTGAGACTGTCGACGGTTTGGTTCAGGTGAAGGTTAGAGCCAGTGATGGAGGATGTAGGAGGAAGAAAACTGAGTCACAACCTGCCTCTTATTTCAATTGTTTTTTTAATCGTTGATTGCGCGCCAAAATCACACCCTGCGTGTTGTGCACTTTTAATCCCCCTCGGCCAAAGATTCTGTTAAAGTTCCTGCCCTATCATTTAGATTAGACTGACCTTGTGTAAAACTTATTACATACATATTTATATTTAAAAGTACTCAGACATTCTAACTGCACAGGTCTGTTTGACCTGGAAAAAGTAGGTCAAGGTCACCTGTTTTCAATATTCTTCTGCTCCGAGCCGAGGTGCATCCACAGTATAAATTGGGGGCAGATATGTCAGTGCGTTCTTCAGATAATGTGCTTATGTCGTTGAACGGACGGACGACAACACGATTCCCACACCGCTCAACAAAAAATATATAAAAGGCACAAGTTGATAAAAATTGATGCAACAAACCAAAATCAAAGTCATGGAGGTACCAAGACAAAACAGGATATGACAAGGAAAAAAAAAAAAGAAAGGATGAAACAAGATACAAAGTACTGTAAAGCTGTGTGACAGGCACAGATGATTAGATTGGTATTTTAGTCACATTATGTTTTAACTTTTCCTTTTTCTTTGGTGTATTGTTCGTTTTCTGGGGAGGCGTATACATAAGCCTCTTGTGGCTTCCATCCTCTCCTGCACAATTGATGTTAATTGTATGTAAATTGTGTGTTTTTAGTATATTTCTTTATCCTTTTGTGCAAATAAATAAATAAATACATGAACCCACAGTTGGTTTCCCTCTGTTTAGGATGGCGTCCACAGCTCCTTAGTGTTGATCCGATCCACCTGCTGTGGTTCCTCACCTGCTCTGATTACTCAGGTAGGTTTAAAAGCAGCTGCAGCTCAGATGGACGTCCACTGTCCAGAAAACCACATCCTCTTTGTCTGATGTTCAGCGCTACGCTCTTTTTGGTTGGTCCTGTTCATCCTGTTTGTCCCCCATCCGGACCAGTGCCTCCCAGTTACACCACTGCACTTTAAGGCCCACCTTTTCAGTTTCCCTACGTTTACGACAGACTTAAGCTGCATTCCACAGCACTGGGAGGTAGAATCTGTGTCACCTGGAGTTGACTAGATCCCACCTCAAACTATTCCAGGGGATCCATGTTGAACATAAACAGCAGATGTGGAGTTCGCAGGTCTAAGCTCCTGTTTGGTTTGTTCCTGAAGAGGCATTTGAACCGTGGACGGTCCAGTGTTCTCACATACGCAAACGAGATGGAAGAAGTTAAATGACGGATGAGCTAATTATACACCGTGAAGTTTTAATTTCGCTGCGAACTTGAACACTGCGCACCGCCGTTGTTGTGTTGACGTCAGGTTGTAGTCCGCGGTGAGGTCGGGGTACTTCGATCTGGACTGACTTTGCAGCTCGGACCTCCGGCTTCGACAGGCGTTTAAGGCATTTTACCAAGTTGGATGTCAGAAACTTCCCACCTCTCAGCACTTTGGAACGCAGCATTAGTGGGTGACGGAGCATTTCAGTCTCCTTTTAGAACCTTTTTAAAAAGGCTCTGTTTTGGTTTTACTCCTTTGCCTTTTGGTTTTCTGCTGTTTATTTGTTGGTTTCCCAACTTGTGACCCCGGTCCATGTTCTGTTGGATTTTGTTTTAGGGGGAAATGTAATAAGACAAAAAAAAAAACCAAAAAAAACACAAAGCCACAGAGCTAAAAAAATAAAAAAATACAAAATTGATTCACAGACTCTTTAAAAACTGACGAGAAAAATATAAATATCATGGTGAACAACACAAAATACAGGCTGTCTTCTTTCCTGACCATGTATTCACTCCAATGTCAGTTTTTTGGGGACATCCTGTACGTAAAAAAAAACAAAACAAACCTAAAGATGTTTTATTTTGCTGCTTCCTTCACAAACTTTGAAGACTAACTATACATTTATTCTGGAAAATGAGCAACAATATAATAAAAGTGTAAAATGGAGAGATAGATTTAAGTAATACAATAAAATTTTAAAAAATTAAAATGCCTAAATCATAGTTTATCTTGTACGGTTTACATAGAAATATATATGACAAGTATTTGGGAAATTCTTGATGAATTTCCTAAAATCCAACCTTCAGAACAGTTACTAAACAGATCTGATGTTGGAAAAAAACAAAACAGTGAGGCTCCTGCTGTAGGTTTTTGGCAGGTAAACCGTTTATTTGAATTAACTGACTGTCGCCTCCGATTTTTAATAAACGTTCAGACTCTGGTTTCTCGTTAGACGTGGCTTTAATTTCCAACCAGTCGACGTGAACAAACTCCAGGAGCAAAAAAAAAAAAAGAAAAAAAAGCCTGAGAGGGAAACGAATAAAGCAACAATATTCAGCGGAATAATTTCCCAGCCTGTTTATGTCTGAATATGTATCAGGAGACGGAGCAGACTGAGATTCATTAAACTGAGGACGTAAATAAAATGTGTTTGGAGGGATTAAGCAGCAGCACTGACAACAGGAAGGAGCTCAATGGATATAATTACACAGACTGTGTGTTTTCTGGAGGATGTCGGTCTGTTATACATTTACATACTATAAAGATCTGCTTTTTTTTCAGCTTTTCCATGTTAAACTACATTTAATCAGATTTACTCCTCAAGACAACTTCGGTAACAGACTGAGGATGAACGCCTGAAAAACACAAGTAGCTGAATTCTCTAATGCAATAAGGAAATCCAAAACTGAGCTCGTGATACTGTAAGATTTTCACCTTAATCGATAAATAATTGACTTTAAAAAGTGGAAAAAGAAAGTCAAAATGAATGAAACTTATAATTAAGCTCCAAAAGAAGAAACAGAAAAAAATATGTGACATTTGTGTTGAAGCTGCAGCTAATCTTCAGATAAATTAAATATTCAACAGATGTGTCTGGTGTATTGAAGTGACCCCTCCTTCATTCAACAGCAGATATTTGTACACGTGGAACATTCGCCATCAGGTTCCTTTAGATCAGAGGTGTCAAACATGCGGCCCGGGGGCCAAATCCGGCCCGCCAAAGGGTCCAGTCTGGCCCCTGGGATGAATTTGTGAAATGCAAAAATTACACCGAAGATTTTAATCATTTTAGTTCAGGTTCCACATACAGACCAATTTAATCTGAAGTGGGTCGGATCAGTCAAATACTATCAGAATAACCTATAAATACTCACAACTCCACATTTTTCTCTTCGTAAATGTAAAGATTTTCCTGTCATTTTGCTGCATTTACACTAAAACAAACTATCATTTCAAAAAAACATGAATAACTTGAACAAATATAAACATTTTGAAATGTTTGAAGCGCAAGTTTACCAATATTCTACCTGTTAATAAATGTTTTGTGTATTTGTAGATCCACTGTGATCTGTAAGTTGTAAATGATAAACTGAGACAGAATAGTGTCAAAATTGACCTTAGTTTTCTTAAGGAATTTCAGTTTGTTCATGTCATTCACATTGTTTTAAAGGATGGTTGGTAGATGGAAACATTTTCATCACATAATTTTACTTTTTTTCGCTCTAAAACATAGAGGAAAGTTCGGAGTTGACATTATTTCAATATTTTTTCACTGGTCCGTTTCAGTTTCATTTCTATAGCGTTCGTCTTGAGGCACTTCAACAATTCTGTCATTAAATTCATTAACAATAATTTCAGAAAGATCATGACGAGCTCTATCGACAATGATTCAGTGAAGCTTTGGCTAATTTTTAGCTTCTGTCTATAAAACTTGAGGAGTTTGTTATACTTTTTTTTTTTAACCTAAACTTATTGTAGCTTTTTTTTTTTTTTTTTTAATATTTGCTGTTTCTAGCTTGTTTCAGTGAGTTTTGGAGTCACTTCCTGAACAGAACATGCTATAAAAACAAGAGAATCTGTTGTAAAATACTCATAATAGCACGAAATCTCATGATTATTATTATGAGGTAAAGTTTTTTTTTATTCAATTCTTCTCTAATTTCACAGATTTAGAACAATAAGGGACTGTTTTGCAACTAATCAATGGTGACTGTAGATTCCTTTTGTAAATCCAAGGTGAAAAGGAGGAAGTAAATGGAAGTTAATTAAACTGTGTTCTACCTGCTGCTAAAATAAATCAACTGCACCACGCTAAGTTTTATTTGACCTCATAAGAGAAAACAGCAGTGGTTTAATAACTTATTAGGAATTTAGTCATATTTATTTGTACAAACCTTCCAGTGATGGGTAAATGAAGGTTACTTTTTGTTCCTGAAATATTTTCTTTTATCTAAAACACGTTAAAACTAAAGTGGAATAAAACCCAGACTCTGTAGATTCTAAAATGACTCAAACGAACTCCAACCATAGTTTCTGCAGCAGCTGGAAAGAAACAGCTTTAATACAATGACAAATAGTGGTTGGAATATGACAAAATGATTATATATACATATATATTTTGCTATTAAGGTTATAAATACGGTGAAATCAAAATTGTTATTATTTACCAAGTACGCAATTGCATATAAGGAATTTCTGGTAAATTGTAAGTACAATAAATAGAAAAAAATGTAAGAAAAGTAAAATAAGAAAACAAAGATACTCGATATACATATAAACTCTAAATATTCCATAGTCCATATTTTAATACGTATGCATTTTATTGTGCTGTATAGTGCAGTCTCTCAAATGGGGGTACGCATACTTTTAAAAAATACATGAAATAAGTCCTCATGTACCGAATACAAAATAAAAGAGAAATAATGCTGAAATATAAAGCACAATAAATACATTTATATAATAGTTTTATTGTCAGTCATTTTGTTCAAGCTTCAGTAACATTTTAAGAAAAATTAATATTTTCTATTATTCGAAATGAGTTTGAGTAATTATGTTTGTTTGGTTTTGTTTTGGGTTTTTTTGATGAAAGGTTTATTAATTAATAACCAATTCATTTATTTTTCTTACCAATGAAAGAGGGCACTTTTCAGTTTATATTTTGCGCACAAAATTTACTTGTAAAGTCTTGTTTTATTTTTTTTAAATATAACAGTTAAATACATGTTGTTTTTACAAAGTTTTGAAAATATAAACAGACACCTTTTGACACAGGAACAAATTTGACCAATTTTTTTTTTTTTTAATCAAAAATGCTGAAGTGAGAGTTGGGGGTAGTTGGCTAAAAAGTATATTTCTAGGGGTACTCCACTGTAAAAAGTTTGAAAGCACTGGATTTTTTTTTTTGTTCTTTTTCTGTTTCATATGTGTGTTTTGTGTGTGTTCTGTATAAAAACAGTTCCTATTATTTGGATATTGCTTTTCTGCACTATTCCTGTAAAAATACAATATAAAATAACAGTAAAAAAAAAAATAAATAAAAAATAAACCACAAGTGGAGACAATTTCATTGCACAACCTGTGTAATGACAGTAAAGCCTCTATTCTATTCTATTCTATTCTATTCTATTCTATTCTATTCTATTCTATTCTATTCTATTCTATTCTATTCTATTCTAGCGTTAAAGTGCAGTTGTGGACATTCCTCTGGTTTCTCCAGTGTTTCTGTGTTGGACCTGCAGAAGGTTACTGGTTTTCTTCTCTGAATTCCACTTCCTGTTTGACCTCGGCTGCCTCCAACGGTTGTTTTTATTTGAGTTTCCATTACGTGTGGACTTGGATCTGCCCGAGGAGCAGCTGCGTGTTATAAAACGCAGCAGCGAGCGTTTAAGGCTCAAAGGACGACAGATTAACATATCGCATCCTTGTGTGTGAACCAAGGTCGCTGTGTTCGCCGCGTCCGCCGCCGCTCTTCTTCCAGATGGCATTAACAGATGAAACCATCAGAGAACTTCATTATTAAGTACCTGCTCTGCATGGAACGGCCAATTACAGGATACGCCCACACGCAGCAAAAATATTCCCTTTCTTCCGGACGCTCAAGTATTCCTTTTGTGAGCTGCTGGAAATAACCTGCAACTCTTCTGTTTGGGGGAACGTCAACGAGAAGAAGACAAAATACAGAGGGAGGGTTTTTATTATTGACTATTTAACACTAATGCACAAAAAACTGCTAATCTGTACAAGCTAGATGCTAGTTTTTGTCACTTTCTGAACACTTTGTACCAGCTTTCTGACAAAAAAGACCATCACATACATCTGTACCCTCTCAGATGTAAAGTACAGAGGTAATAAAGACGCAGCGATTGTTATTTTCAGGTGATTAGACTCAAATGACACCAGTTATGACGTTGCATCTCCAACACATGTCACCTTTAAAGCAGGGGTGTCAAACGTGCGTCCCGGGGGCCAAAACCGGCCCGTCAAAAGGTCCAATCTGGCCCACGGGATGAATTTGCAAAGTGCAAAAATGACACCGAATATATTAACAATCAAGGGTCGAACTCATTTTGGTTCAGGTTCCACATTCAGATCCACATGATCTAAAGTGAAATAATAGCATAATAACCTGTAAACAGTGACAACTCCACTTTTCAAGGTTCAAATGGACTAGTTTGGTTTCAAAAGAGCAGCTGAACCTTGAAGAACTACTGAGAAGATCAATGACCTGAGCAGATGAGAAACGGAAGGAGAAATTGTTCTTATTTTGGTTCCAAACTCCACATTTTTACCAATATTCTGCCTGTTACCACATGTTTGTGTAACATTGTGTGTAATGCACTTGTATAAATGAGAAGTTGAGACATAATATTGTTAAAACTGCACTTATTTTCTTATAAAATTTCAGTTTTTTCAGGTTATTCACATGTTTTTTTGTTAAAGGATAGTGTGTACATGTATTTTCGTAATTTAATGTTTTTAATCGCACTAAGACAAAGAGAAAAAGTAATTATATTATAGTTTATGATGCTATTTTACTGATGCGACGATATGTTATTGTATTTTCCTCGATTTTGTTCAGCTTACAGTTTATTTTGTTCATGTCACTTATTTGTTTTTTATTATTCGTTTTTGTTAATTTTATTCATTACTTTGGCTGTTTTTGTTCATGTTGTTAAAAATTGGATCCTTTTTCTCTATTTTAATAAAAGTTTTGCTTATTTCCCACATAATTTGTTGTTTTGTAGGTTTTTTTTAATTGTTTTTGTTCATTATATTTATTAATATAAATAAAAACAAGTGTGTCCATCCACTGTCATTTATTAAACTCCATGAGTTTTACTGGTGAATCAATGTTGTAGAAGATGACGGTGTTTCCATGGTAACTGCGGAGCCTCTGAACGTCCACATGGGTCATTTTTTTAAGTAATTTTATTTACTTTTCTACATTTTGTTGCCTCTTTTATCATTTTATCCTCAGTTTTGTTCAGCTTATTTTTCTTATTTTTTTGTTTATTTATTATTAATTTTTGTTCATTTTGTTACTTATTTGATCCTTTTTACTCTATTTTAATAAATGTTTTGCTTATTTTTTCCTACATAATTTATCATTTTGTGTTTTTTTTAATCGTTTTTGTTCATTTTATTTATTACTATATATAAAAACAAGTGTCTCCATCCACTCCATGAGTTTTACCGGTAAATCAATGTTGTAGAAGATGACGGTGTTTCCACGGTAACTGCGGAGCCTCTGAACGTCCAAATGGGTCATTTTTTAAGTCATTTTATTTACTTTTCTACATTTTGTTGCCTCTTTTATCATTTTATCCTCAGTTTTGTTCAGCTTATTTTACTTACTTTTTTGTTTATTTACTATTAATTTTTGTTCATTTTGTTACTTATTGATCCTTTTTACTCTATTTTAATAAATGTTTTGCTTATTTTTTCCTATATAATTTATCATTTTGTGTTTTTTTTTAATCGTTTTTGTTCATTTTATTTATTACTATATATAAAAACAAGTGTCTCCATCCAACTCCATGGGTTTTACTGGTGAATCAATGTTGTAGAAGATGACTGTTTCCACGGTAACCACGGAGCCTCGGAACGTCCAAATGGGTCACATCTGATGACCACGAAAAGACGACAAACTGTATTTTACACCAAATATTGACAGGATTAGTGGATCAACAGGCATTAAAGCTTTTATATCAGTAGATGGTTTGTGTCGCCGGTGGCTCTTTAGGTGTTTGAGGGTTAAAAAATAATCAAAGTGTGTCTACAGGTGAATCTAATTAAACTCTTAAAGGGAAGATAAGCTGCTGAAAACACTCGCAGAGTCTGGAAAAGAGACGTTATGGAACAATTTCTTATTTTTGCAGCGTTTTCCTTGGGCCTGGCGAACAGGTGGGGAGCAGCAGGGAGCGGCGGCGGCGCTTAATGACAGTCATTACTCACCTCTCTCCGACGCCGGGGCCAGATCAATGAAGCTCCGACACTTCTCACCTGAGGGGGAGGAAGGGGGAGAAGGGAAGGGGGTGGGGAAAGAGGATATAAAGAGGGGAAAAGAGGAAGGAAAAGGTGAAGAATGCAAGGTGAGACGATCTGAGCGAGGACAGAGGACGATAAAAACAGTAAGAGACGATGGAGACGAATGAATGCACCAAGGGGAGTCAAACATACGGCCCGTGGACCAAAGCCGGCCACAACGAGTCCCATCCGGCCGCGGGATGAATTTAGAAAACATCAACTCGTTTTAGTTCCGATTCCACATACAGACCAATGCGATCTAAAGTAAAATAATAACGTAAAAACCCATAAATAACGCAAATATTCTTAGTAAAATGCGAAAAAATAACATTGCACTATGAAAATATTTACATTTACAAATTAACCTTTCACAATAAAATGTGAATAATAATGAAATGTCTAAAGAAAATGAAGTATAATTTTACAGATATTCTGCCTGTTATTAAATGTTTTGTGTATTTGTACGTACACTGTGATCTATAAGTTGGGTTAATAATAAACTCAGACATAATATTGTAAAAAAAAAAAAAAAGTCCATATTTTAGCTCCAAACGGCAAAATTTTAACAATATTATGATGGTTACAAATGTTTGTGTTACATTGTGTATAATGCACATGTATAAATTTAAGTTTATAGACGTGGTTCATAGATATACATACTGTTTATATAGAAAATACATACTGTTTACATAGATATACATACTGTTTTTATAGCTATACATACTATTTATATAGAAAATACATACTGTTTACATAGATATACATACTGTTTATATAGAAAATACATACTGTTTACATAGATATACATACTGTTTTTATAGCTATACATACTATTTATATAGAAAATACATACTGTTTACATAGATATACATACTGTTTATATAGAAAATACATACTGTTAATAGATAAACATACTGTCACTTAGGCCTATTCATATTTTATCCAGTTTTACTTTTATTTTTTATTCTACAAAGCTCTATTCTTGTTACTTTGTTAAAGTGTCATTTTTTAAAAATTATATTTTCTTATCTTATTTTCTTTTTTTGCTTTTGCAGTTTTTATATTCACTATTTTTTATGTTTGCAAATATTGTTGCACTCCTAATTTCATTGTACAGACAATAACAAAGTCTATTCTATTCTAAGTTGAGACATAATATTGTTAAAATTACACCTATTTTTCTTATAAAATTTCAGTTTTTTCACGTTATTCACATCTTTTTAGTGAGAGGATAGTTTGCAAATGTAAAAATTTTCACAATTTATTTGAGTTGTTTTTATTTTATATATTTATTTTGAACATGCAAAGAAATAGTATAAAAACAAAGCAAAATAAGACAGAAACAAAATAACATTTAAATGAACAGAATCTATCTTCAAGTACGCGTCTGAATTTGCATGGTCGAAAAGGTTTAATGTTTTTTATTGCAGTAAAACAAAGAAAAAAAAGTTATTTCTAGGCTATTATGTAATTATTTTAGCTGAGGTCAAATTGGGCTGAATGTGGAACCTGATAGTACATGAGTTAGACACCCCTGGCATGAAATGAGCGTTCATCTCGTACTTAAAGCAGTGGAAACACAACATAATAATGACACGGCGCTTATTAAATCGTCTGCGTATTTTCCCAAACTTTATAGATTTTCTCCAGTAAAATGACAAGAATAACACGATACAATCACCAGTGATAAACAACAGCAACAGCAGCCTCCTCAACACACACGTCCCACCAGATACAAACATCTCCACCACAAACAACCGTAATAAATTAGACCGACAGGAGGGTGACGGTGGGAACAAATTGAGAGAATCCCCATGTGAGTGAGTGTGGGGGTGTGGAGTCAGAAAAACACCGTAAAAGAGTCAAAAGGAAAAAGACTGAAGCCCTGAGGTTTCACTGCGGTTCACGACAGTTTACAGGCGTCTGAAATAATACACTGATTTAATGTTTGTTTTCATCATCACTGTCATTTGGCCTTTCGGCTGAACAGTTTAACCCTAGAACTACTTTTGTGGCGACTTCCAAATGAGCTTTTCCCTGCATTTAACCTTTACAAAGTCACGTATTCCCATTTATTATAATATTATGCTCATGTTTTTACTGTGTTTAATTCACTGACCATATAGATGTTTATTAAAGCCCAGTATTAATTCAGAGGTTATATAAAAAAGGAGAAAAATGTGACTTTTTCAGCATTAATTGAACACAAAAACAGTAGTTATTAGTCCAACTCCATGGGTTTTACTGGTGAATCTATAGCCCCTTTTACACAGCACTTATGTTAATGGAATATTTCACCTTTACTCCGGAAACGACATCTGGGCGGGGCCAAAGAGGTCACGGATGGACCGCCCACTACTTTTTGATTCGTAACTTTTGAACCAGACAAGTTTAAGACAAAAATTACGCATAATTGTAAATGTACAAATGCCATCTGAAACTGACTCAAAAGGGCAAAATTTAGTTTCAAATATTTTTCAATGAAAAATACCCAAAACTACTGCGTCACGGATGGACAAAAAATTGTCTATTTTTTGCAAGAATTCTAAAGTGAAGTTCCTCTGGCATTTTCCCCCTCAAATGTATTCAGTGTATACCTTAAACCCTCTATTTTACTGCCCAATAATTGGTTAGAGGACCAAAAAAAATTTATCAGACCTAAATAGAAAGAGTTTAGAAAAATGGCAGCGTCACACATGGACAACAAAAGTAAATATCAAATTAAATATGTTTTATTTCAATTATCAACATCAAATACTTTTTTTTTTTTTTTTACAACACTTACAACATACAAATAATAACATTATATTCAAATGTATTTTGCATAAATATATGCATTTATTAATTTTAAACACTGTGTGTTTAGAATATGACATAAATAATATAATAGTCAAATATCAATGTATTTGGAATAAATGTAGTTTATTTATGAAAGTTTGTAAAATGAACCCAGAATGTCGGCGCTAAACTGTGTCACTTTCTAAACTGATGCTGTGCAGCGCCCATAAACCCTCAGGAACAAATATTGTGCGTCCCTGTGCTCTGGAGGCGTGGCTTCAGGGGGAAGTCTCAAGAAAGGGGTTTGGACTTTTGAAATGTGTTTTTTCAAAATGTTGTTTGCTCGAACCATTTTCCAGGATCTCCTACCCTACCTTTAAGACTTGTAATAGTAATAATAAGTGTAATAGTTTGATGTTCTGTGTTTAATAATAATAATAATAATAATAATAATAATAATAATAATGGAACTTATCACAGAAAGAATTCACAAAGTGCTGTACAATAAAATCAGAAGTAAAACAAGGACAAAAAAATATATAGTCATGGAAAAGATTATTAGCCCACCCTTTGTTTTCTTCAGTTTCTTGTTCATTTTACTGCCTGGTCCAACTAAAGGCCCATTAGTTTGGACAAATATAATGATACCAACAAAAATAGCTCATAGTAGTTTAATTTCAGCGCTGATATCTATCCATTTTCCATGTTTTCTTGATAATAACCCAAATCACTTCAGTTCTTCCATCAATATCTATGTCA
>JAPQRP010000029.1:29396305-29411175 GCA_037367295.1 Apogon hyalosoma | reverse complement strand
TCCACAATAATATACATTATATAGACTAAATGTGTCTAAAATTAACCTGTATTTGCAACATTGTATAGCAAACTATTACATGATCAAAAACAAATTGATTTTAGCAAAAAATAAGTCTCTGTTTTGAACGTCTGGGGTCGCCAGAAATGTGTGATGTTAAAACGGGGTCAGAGCCAAAAAAGGATGCAACCACTGATTTAGGGAACACATGTAGAAATACTCAGAAATTCAAAATGTCAACCTTAGTGTGTTGTTGGAAGACATGACAAGACTTTATCACTTTTGTGAAATTTTTCAACATTATTGTTATGTAGAAAATCAAGGTCAGTGAAGTTACCGTATTTGGTTCCTTACCCATAAGTGACAAAAAAAAAAAAAAATCCAAGAAGTATATAGTAAAACTAGGGCTGTCAAATGATGATTTTTTTTTTTTTTATCTGATTAATCACAGGGTTGCTATGGATTCATTTCGATAAATCATGATTAAATATCATTCATTTTTAATCTATATTAATTGCGTTTCATTTTGCACGAGCAAACAGACTCAAGAAAGAAGGGAACAGACCTGCACTTAACGTGTTTGTCGCAAGCTGGGTGATGCATTAGCCGAAGTGCTAGCATTAATCCCTGACTGACCGTTAATGTGGTATTTTAAGCTGGAAGTGCTTCGATGAAAAGAAAACTCCCTCCTGCAGAGGGTGCATAATACTTTATGTCAGTCGACTGTCATGTTTTTAACAAGACATGGCCTGTTAAATATTTATTTACAGAGGATTTCAGTGCACTTGTGCAAGCCCAAAACAGACTGGATTATTCTCACTAATAATAATCAAAAACACTTATTGCTTTTTGGATAAAGTTGTTTGTTTAATCTTTACTGTTCTGTAAAACAACTTTTCACTATTGGTTTGTAAAATTAAAAGGCAAGGTTAAAAATGGAATGAAATACTGAAATGACCACTCTTCCTTTTTTCTATTGGAACTACTGCACTAGTTCATATCTTTATTGTTACGGAATTTTCTTATTATTTTGATTATCAGTTGCTTATCAGTACTTTTTCCAATGGTAGAAAATGAATATTGAGTAGAGTTATATTTGGCTTTTTGTTGGTTTGGCCCTCCATCACTACTTGACTTTCTCATGTGGCCCCTTATAAAACTGAATTGCCCACCCCTGGCATAGACCAATGAACGGACACTAACTAGAGCTGACATCAAGAACCAAACTCAGACGCTTCATAGAATAAAAACCTATGAAAATCTGAAAATTACACCAACTCTGAAACACTTGTCGGATCAAACATTTTTCTCTTTTGTAAAATATCAAAGTAGCTGCTGGAGACTCATCACTGAGCTCAGCAACAAAAGAAATGACAAAACCCAAAGATGAGCATCGTTCCTGTGAGAAATGAATAAGCTCACATACGTTCGTGTGTGCGTGTTTGATCTGGCGTGCAACAGCTTTGACAACGATCGTGTTTACCGCCAAAAACAGATGAGAACCTGAGTGAGATTAAAGCGGACCAAGTGAGCGGTGGCGGTCCGGCGTCCTGTTAATCCTCTCTGTGGAAGCTGCGTATGCATGAGTATTGCTCCATCTGTAACTGCGTCGGGTGTTTCTGCAGCTCATGGCGGCGCTTCCTGATTTCCCCTCGGTGAAGCGCTGTGGCTGTGTCTGCGTGCTGACCTGCAGCTCATTATACCCTCTGCTGAAGCCCCTCTTCATGCCTCGCTCTCCTAATCTAATGGGACTGCTCTGTCTGTCTATCTGTCTCTGGCAGCCGTCTGTATCAGGCCTCCACCAAAATGAGTTTCTCAAGGCCATTGCCAGTATTCTCATTATCTTCCACCATTATCTCCGTCTGGATTCAAGCCAAAACTTCCCCTGAAATTAATAATATGTTTTCTATTCTTGTCTGAGTGGAATCAGAATTTAGAGTGTATTCTATGATATTATATTTATTTGTGTTTCAGTGAATCAGCAGGTTTGAGCAGAAATATTTACATGTGGAGAGAGACGTTACAATGAGGATAGTTATGCAAATACTCAGTCACGTCCGCCGTTAACTCATATAACCTATAAACATCCATAACTATTTTTGACTTTCTCAAGTGATTTAATACTACTTGTAATAATATCATTCTCTGTGTTTTGAATTTTCCTACATTTATTTCACTGATCATGTAGAAGTTCATTAAAGCTTAGATTAAAGTTGAGGATTATTTTATCAGAAACAGAGAAAACAGAATAAAAAGAGACTTTTTCAGCAAATCTATCAATAACTGAACATAAACACCAGTGTGTGCATCCGCTGTCATTGATCCAACTCCATGGGTTTTACTGGTGAATCAACGTTGAGGATGGTGTAAAAGCAGGTCATGCATAGACCCTGTCGACCACATTGGACCTAAGACTGTTGACTCACCGTTAGGGATGAGAATTCCTCGGAATCATTTACCTGCTTAACAATTCTGCTTATCGATTCCGCCTTCGTTGCACATGCGTGACGATGTCACACGCACGCTGCATTGTTTCGGTTCAGAACATAGCCAACATGGCGTTGAGGTAGAAACGCTCCAAAGTATGTCTATATTTCACAACAAAAGATGATCCCAGGGCCGCTGGGAACTCTGTCACAGCTTCTGTTTCTTCATTTGTCCACAGAATGCACTTCATTTGCAGGAATGTCACATATTTGTTACGCTACTTAGCAACGCTTGTGAGTCTAGTGGCAGAGCGAACACTGGGGCGTCATCTGGTTGTGTCTCCGTTCTGGTGGGGGCAACAAACGTCCTGCCCCTCAAATAAAAGTTTCAGAAGATAGGGGAAAATAAAATGAGGTGCACAACAGCAGGAGACATAGAGGAATTAGTAAAGCGTCTTAAGTTTCACTTTCACTTTGTAGGGTGCCCCCCCCCAGCCTGGTGTCATCTGTTATTATTATTTGTGCATCATGTATACGTTACATTTTCTGTGCAGAGATAGAAATATAACAGACAGTTGATGCAAACACACCTCTTTTTTACTCTTTTATTCCCTCACCCAGTAACAGTCCATAAGGAATCGGACCGATAAGCAAAATCGATAATGGAGTCGGAATTGTTAACTTCTTATCGATTCCCATCCCTACTCACTATAACTGTTGCTGTCACCGTCTTGTAATGCATGTGGAAATTCCCAAAAATAGTCACTTGCTTAATAAAGGGTTAATTCCTGCTGCTTTTGAATTGTTTTTACTTCTATTCTGTGTCTTTTTTTCAGTCTGCTGTTAGAGCTGCAGGTCAAAGGTCAGCCTAGTGGAATAAAACAGCGGTGTCACTTTTCTCAGACTAACATCATCGGGGGTGTTTGCCTCTGGTTCTGACAGGCTGACTTTAACAGCTTCACCTGCCATATAATGATAGATTTGAGTTCTGACGTGAATGTGAACCAACCTCCAGAGTTCAGTCGGAGCCGGTGTCGTCTTCCTTCAGGACTGGAGCGGCACAACAGGCCAAGGCTTGTACATCAAATTACTGAAGTCATGATTTAATTCCACACCTGCTCCTGTTTTCACGGCGTACAGGCGATCTGTTTCTCAGATAAAGTGCGATGTGAATTCAACACCTGCTGCCCATCTCATGTCAACGCATCTTTTCACCTCCACCAGAGGAGACGCTTCACTTCAACAGAGTTTTACCTTAAAATAGACCTGCTGCTGCTTGACACTTTTACATGAAATATGTTTTGGGTCCCATTAAAACTACCTACTCAAAGAGTTTTAATGATCATATTCACAGATTTACACTGCAAAAAAAAGGCCTGAACAAAAATGAGAAAATTAAGCTCATTATTGGGTTAAAATGTTGTATTTCAAGTGAAGTATCTGCCAGTGCAGTAAAAAAAAAAAAAAAAAAAAAAAGCACTTACCAAGTTTTCTTAACCCATAAAGACCCAGTGTTACGTTTGTGGTTTGCAAATTAATTTTTCTCTATATTTACCTTCTTCTTCTTGAATGATTTATCCCCATTTATTGTAATATTATCCTCTTTATTTTGTTTCTTCAGTAAAAATCTGGTATTTTTCTATATGTAATTCACTGATCATGTAGATGTTCATAAAAGCTCAGAGTGAATTCAAAGGTTATTTTATCAGAAACAGAAAACTGAAGAAAAAGTGACTTTTTCAGTAAAACATGAATAACTGAACATAAACCAAGTGTGTCCATCCGCTGTCATTGATCCAGCTCCATGGGTGAATCAATGTTGTAGAAGATGACGGTGTTTCCACGGTAACTACGGAGCCTCTGAACATCCAAATGGGTCATATCTGATGACCATGAAAAGATGAAGAACTGTATTTTACACCAATTATTTACATGTATTGATCGGATTAGTGGATCAACAGGTACTAAACAGTTTAGATGGTTTTGGTCGATGGTGGATGTTTGGGTCTTTATGCGTTAAAATAGACCTGCTGCTGCTTGACACTATTACATGAAATATGTTTTGGTTCTCATTAAAACTACCCGTTCAAAGAGTTTTAATGCTCATATTCACAGATTTACACTGCAAAAAAAAGCACGTACAAAAATGAGGAAAATTAAACTCATTGTTGGGCTAAAATGTTTTATTTGAAGTATATTCAGATTGGTAACGGTGTGAGACAGGGCAGTTTATGACCCCCTGCTCTTTTTAATTTTGATATGAATGACTTGTCCAAACAGTTGAATATGTGCAGAACTGGTTGCGTGGTTGGAGGTGCCATAATCAATCATTTAATGTATGCAGATGAGCTGCTGGTGTTTAGCCCTAGTTCAGCAGCTCTTAAATGTGTGTTCTGTGTTTGGGGAACTGCATGATGTGAAATACGACTCGGCTACAAGTGTAATTATGATTTGTCAGACCAAGGAGGACAGATGATTAAAGTTTCCTGACTTTAAGTTAACTGGGAGTATCTTGATCGTATGCAATGTAGTCAAGTACCCGGGTCACATCCTAACAGATCAGCTGTCGGATGACGAGAACATGTATCGTCAGTGCTGGATGTTGTACGCACAAGCAAACGTACTGTCACGGAAATTCTCTTGTCTGTAGAGGTGAAACTGACTGTGTTTAGAGCATACTGCACATCTGTGGCTGAACTAGAAAAAGGCCAGATCCACACACCGACGGTGGCGTACAATGACGCTCTAAGACTCTGATTAAAAAAGCCTAGATGGACTAGTGCCAGTGAATTGTTTATGTCGAATCATTTAAATTCATTGCGTGTTGTGTTGAGGAATGTGATGCTTAAATTTATGTGTTGCCTGAATCATTCAGAAAATACTGTGATTTTATTTCTGACTAATCCTGCATATAGTGCTGTACGTTACACATATCAGCTCTGGAAACACTGGTACGACTGCCTCTTCAAAGTACAGAGGTTTATATCTATCTATCTATCTATCTATCTATCTATCTATCTATCTATCTATCTATCTATCTATCTATCTATCTAATCTATCTAATTTGTCAGTGCTGTAAGAAAACTGCTCTTATCGAGTTTTCTTAAAGTAAGAAAATATTATATATGGATAATGAATGAATTTTATATAAGCTAAAATTCTTATTTTAAGCAGAACATACTTGTTTCAAGTCTACATAGTAATTTTTTCTTATCTATGGTATTAGGGCTGTCAAAATTAACGTATTAACGCAGATGAATCCATCATCATGATTAATCCGATTAAAAATTTTAACACAACTGATCAATCTGCAGCTCAGAATGACTCTGAACACCTCTGCATTTGGGTCAGTTTGTCCAAGTAGCGTGAACAAATGGTCAGTTGATCCAGTAGTGACAGGCGGCAGAACCAACCCATAAAGATGGAAGAGCATAAACAGCAGGTTGGCTCTGGATGGAAATATGAGGACAAAAAAACATGATGAAACAGTTCATTCCAGTCGTTTTGTTTCAAGTTGTTTTGTTGAAACTGTTGAAGGTGTTTAATAAAGACGCTCAGTGCATATATAGTCCCTTCTTTCTTGAGTCTCTTGAATAAAACGCAATTAATACAGATTAAAAATGAATGATATTTAATCGTGATTGATCAAATTTAATCCATAGCAACTCTGTGATTAATCTGATTAAAAATGTTAACTGTTTGACAGCCCTAACATATATATTTATATAGTCTTCTGGAGATATAATGACTCAATAGATATGTATTTATTGGCAAAACTGTACAAAACAAGTACAAATTTCTTGAGGGCAAACAGTTACTGCGTCCATCATACTCAATGGAACTTGTTTTGTCATAAATATTGCTTAAATTAGTTGTAATATCTCAGTGTGGTAGCTCAGGATGAAACTTCTTAGAACAAGTCAAATAATCTTAACAAGATTAAGTCTCACCAAGTAAATAAATCTAAAAAATGATCTTTCATGATAAATATTCCAAATTCAATTCAGTTTATCTAAGTCAGGTATTCTGGTTTTGCATGTGAATACTTGTAAACCCTCTAAAGCTGCAATAAAATTACTTTCAGCACAAAAAAACACTTTCATTCATTACATGTAGGCCAAGGAGGCAGTAGGGAAATGATGACAAGAACGAAAATGACAAACGAGATGAATGACTTGATGCATCTATCAGTCGGCAGCACGGATGGGTGGACAAATGGAGGCACAGGAGTGTAAAGAATGAAAACTTTTACTATTTTCTCAAAGATGATGGAGACTGTGACAGAAACGCAGAGAGGAACAAAGACTGTGATACTCACAACTGCACCAGACTGAATATTTAACAAGTCACAAAGCCATCAGACGTCTAACATCACAGTTTTACAGTCAAAGTTAGAACTTCAGTGGAAACAAAGCTGGTGTCATGAGAGGTTTGGTGCATTTGGATCAGGACCACGACAATATGACTACAGTTAATACATTATCAATACAATATCAGTGTTTTTATTTACACACACAGTGACTGATCTGCTTGATTTCAGTTGCTAATGCACTCATTAACAATATAAGCTCTGGTTTTCAATGTTTCAAAGGGTTTATATGTAATATTTATACTTACAAATATGAAAAATGACCTACATTTCTCCTCAGAGTGGTTAGAAAAAAAGAGTGCTGGAGTTCTGCTAAAGATGTCAAATGACTGGATCTGGGCCACCACTAGCAACTGTGGGCCCCATGAAAGGTAAACATTGTGTGCCCTTTGTAAAATAAAGTATTTGTGATTTTGTTGGAGCGGGGGGGTGTTTATGTACATGAGTGTGTCATAACTGGCGTGAAACTGAAAGTGAAACTTAACCTTTGCCGTCCGACTCCTGGCTTCTGTGTCTCTAGTTTACTCCAGAGGTTACAGGAAATCTTCACAACTTCTAACCTATATCCACTAGGCCCCCTGGGAATGCTGGGCCCCATGAATTTGTCATCCCCCCCCTTTATGGTGTCCCTGGACTGGACTGAATTCATGTTCATTAATGGGCTGGGGGGGTTATGTAACCACTAGAGGGAGTAGTGAATCACTCTGCCGGTCTCCCATGGTGAGGAAAAAAAAACACCACAGGGCTTTTGACTTGGGATGGGATGAGAACCATTAAGAAACAACTTTGAGAGATAAAGAAAAGAAGTGATAAAAACAGAAGCCGTTGTTTTCTCCACTGGACTCAGCTGCAAATGAACAGAATGGAGTTTGATGCTGAAATGTCAGCGTTTCTTCTACACATGTGAGTTTGACTGAGGCTTATGAAGGTATAAAGTTATTATGGGATGTTCTAATCTTTGCTTACTTGTCGTTTGTTGATCCACGGTTCAGACTAACCTGCGACAGTTCTGACCTTTGTTTGTTGGATTCCAAACACAACACAAACCCAGCAGAAAACAGCTGATTTGTGGTTTTACTGTGGCTGTTTTCGGTCTAAAAACAGAGCTATAATGTAAACTATCAGCTGATGTAGCACACAAAGATTATAAGACACTGTTATTTTGAGCGACTGTAAAAATAAGTGTGTATGAGTTAAAGTTTGAAGAAGAAAACTTGATGATACCATAAAAGGGATGTGTGTAAAAACGATGAGCTTTATACTTTCTTCAGGGACTGATACAGTCTGTGGATACACAGTGTTGATTATTTGATGGTTTTGGTCTTAAGTGTGTTCTGGTACTAAACTGCCCCCTGTTGGTTAAAGTTTGGAATATTAATACCACAGAGTCACTTTAACAGACCGTAAAATGCTTTTGTTACTCAGTATTGGATGATGTTTACTTTATTTACTGAGTCAGTAAACAAGTGTTGAGCTTTAGATCACCTCTGACCTATCATCCTCCTACAGCTCCGCCCCTTTTGTCCAAATATGATCACTTCTTCATAAAGCCATAACTATATATAACTAAATAAATGAGTCCACTGGTTGTAATATGACCTCTTCTCCAAATCATGCAGCTTTGCCTTTACCTTACATAAGCACATGTAAAAGTCAATGATTTTTTACCCCCAGTTTTCTTCCCAAAGACTAAATACATGATGAGAATAGTCGGTAAAAGAGAAACCTGTGGCCTGATATGTCTGCCATTGGAAATGTACGTCTCCATCCATACCTAATCTGATGCAGTGACCCTCACAACAAGTAAAATATGGTGAAATATGAGAGTAAGAGATCCCGAAACCATATGACCCTGACTTTGGCTCCAGAATGAGTCATTAATTTCATTTATCAATTCATTTATTTCGAGCGAGTGAGCATTTACAACACAAATGACCTGCATACAACAAACACAGTCAAGAGAACACATGCAGGTACAACAAAGTCAAGATCCAGCATCAGACAGAAACCAAATGCTTTGTATTGTTGATTTTGGGGCAGATAGCACGTTGTTTATCAGCTCATCTATAGCCTCACAGCAGATAAGTTGCAGTTTTTTAAAGGAATGATATTTTGCTTCTTTTAAATGGAATTATGCATTTTCAAACATTTCCCTGTGGTCTACATAAACCAGGGGTCTCAAACTCAACTTACCTGGGGGCCACTGGAGGTAGAGTTAAGTGTTCCACAAAAAAAAGGGTTTCTTTACTTTCCTCACACTAGTAACATGCACTTTTTGATGAACTCTCCTTCTTTGAATGTCTTTCCGGCCCTACCAATCATCTCACTCACCACGTAGCTGCTTCGACTGCTGCTTCATTCTCTTTGTTGCTTTCTTGAATAAATCTTGTTTCCTCAATAGACATTTTTCATGATTGGCGACCCGGTTCTTTCTCTCATCTGCTTTGTCCTCAGCATGCCTAGTTGAGTAATGGCGTCAGACGTTGTATTCCTTATACACCACAACTTTCTCTGTGCATATGAGACTCGTAGCGGTGCCCCTGTGCACCACAAAAAAATAGTCCGTCTCCCACTTTTCCTGAAATTGCCTGTGCTCGTTGCCAGCCTTTCTCTTCACAGCACATTTTGAGAGAGAGACATGACTGGAACTGGGTGATGGCGTTTATTTTCCGTCCACTTGGTGTCACTCCGGAATCTGTTTCAACTAAGTGACTAACTTTCATACTTCCCCAGATACTTCGCGGTTGGCTAGCTTGACAACCGTTGACAACAAATGCCGCCAGAAGCTGTCACAAGACTCACAAGAAGTGATAAAAATAAGTAAAATAAAAGCATGGCAAGGCCCAGCAAAAAAGTGTGTTTGAGAACTACGGCACGAACGCTAAACTTTGATGTCAAGTAGGGGGCCGCAAAATATCATCCCACGGGCCTCACTTGCCCCCCAGGCTGCAAGTTTGAGACTTTGACATAAACTATAAATGCTCTGCTTGGGTCTGAATTCTTCATTAATTCAACTCCACAGCTCCATCTTCAACCCTATTTCTGACTCATGACACCAGAAAGGTCATTTTGAGCGCTGGCCCTTTAAATGCACATGAGCTACTTCATGCCCCGCCCCCTCCAGATTGTTGGCTGTGCTTCTTGTCCACTTGTGTTCATTAATACAACCAACAACTGAACATTTTAGGTAATCGACATCGAAGTTTGTACATACTTTCAGTTTTTACTACAACCGCTGCCGCTGATAAACAATTATGTCGTACTCAGAGAAATGTTCTTTGAAAGTCCTGACCTTATATGTGCAAATGTCATGACATAACTTGTTATAAAACATAACAAACGGGTTGCAGAAATACATTAGATTTATGCCGGAATTAATATAGACAGCTTTGCAGCACCTGGAGGGTTCAAATTCAAACTGCATGAACTATTAGGGTCCAAATACACAAATAAATGAACCAAAGACTAATAAAAGTGGGTTTAGATCAATATGAGCCCTTTAACTTTTATGTTTGTATACAGTATCCATCACCACAGTAGATGTTTTCCCTTGTTAAACCTCTGTTAGCTGCACTGGCGCGGCCTTAAAGAACTTGTGTACAAAGGCATAAAAGTCATGTTCAGAACACAGGTGTGTGCAGGATAAAGAGAACTTGGACAACGAGGCTGAAGTTGTAAATCTTCCGTCTCGGGTGCATGCACACAGAAAGTCGGCCGTTACAGTAGAGTCGCAGTGATTGATGGCGGCGGGTCTGGAGAGAGGAAGACGGGGAAAGTGACAGACGAGGGACGGACAGCAGGAACACAAGGCAGATAGATGGATTCGCTCTGATGTTCAGCGTCTGATCATCCCTGAAACTCTGCAGGAGTCAGGACACGACTCATCTGCAAATGTGACCTCAACCGTTTTATGATGAGATTGGATAGAATATGGTTCAGGTCATGATTCATAAAGAACAAAAGGTCACGAGACACAGGAATGAAATGAATTGGTTTTCGTACTGACCTCATTTACACCTGCTGTTAAAGTATCTGATGAAGTTATTCAAGATTCAAGAACCAGGGGCACATAACCACATTTTTCTGAGAGCTAGTTCTTGACAAGATAAAAAAATATATATATATATAGAATAGAAAAAATATAGAAAAACACTCAAGAAAATTTACATCAATATAAAACACCACAGAATATATAGGCCTATATCAGACTATGTACATTATATATAGAAATGAAATGTAAATGCAGTATATACAGTCCAGTGTGGTAAACAATGTGCAGTTGTGTGAGTACTGTGTGCAAATGAGATTGAAAATGTGCAAATGAAATGAACTTACCCAGATCAGGTTAAAGCCAGGTTGGTCCAAGGTTGATCTGGGTTTCCCTGAACAGACTGATCTCATGAAATCACGTTGTATGTCACACAAGTTCTTATGGTATTTGGCGTGCTGTACGTACGCATTTTCATCTGTTCGCGTGTTATTCAAAGCTTTTTGATCGCATGCCAATGTACGCCAGGATCTCTGGTTTACATATCCATAACCGCTAACCCCAACCCCTAGCCCCTACCCGCTAATCACATGGTATTTGACGCGGAGTGAACATACACACGTAAAGTTTATAATGCGTACAGATAACACGCCAATTAAAAGTGGCGTGATATCACGTTGCCCTGAACACTTCTGGAAAAAGTCTGATTTCCATTGTTTGCAGATGTTTGGAATGTGTTCATCCAATCTGTGTGCACTTTGACCCTTTGACCAATATGGAGCAGTTGTATGACAGGATGGCTAAGTGCATGAAAATTAATTAAACCTGTTAATCCCTGGGTCATCTGTTTCATGTCGGATTCATTGTAACACAAAACAATTGATTAGCTAAAAGCAGAAGCTTCGTTCATATTCATCAGCAAAGGTAAGACACAATGTGTAATCATCTGTTCATAATGGGACTTTAATAAACAAATGGAAAAGCAGGTTGAGAAAAGTAAAACCAAAAATCCTCTACGTACCAAGATGGTGCAGCCAGTGATAAGAAAGGTTCACTTCCTGTTTCCTACATGACATAGTCAGAAGGGTTTAGAATGTCCATCCTCAATCCATTCATTCATTTTCCATAAACATTTATACAGTGACAGCAGATGACACATAGTCATTAGGTTAACTCTGGTGCATTCACAACTGGGGATGAGAATCGAGAACCGGTTCTTTTTGAGAACCGGTTCTCATTAGCTCAATTCCTTGGAATCGTGCCTGCCTGCTTAATGATTCTGCTTAACGATTGCACATGCTTGATGACGCTTGTTTTGGTTCAGAATGTAGCCAACATGGTGTCGAAGAAGAAACGCTCCAAAGCATGGCTATATTTCATGCGAAAAGATGACACCATGATGCTGGACAAGACAAGTTAAAGAAAAAGATGACACCAGGGCCACTGGTGCAGTTCATTTCCAGGAATGTCACGTGTTTGATTCGCTACTTAGCGACGCTTGTGACTCTAGCGGCAGAGTGAACACCAGGTCGTCATCTGAGACAAACGTCCTGCCCCCACATATAAAAGTTTCCGAGGGTAGGGAAAAGAAAAATGAGGTGCACAACAGCAGGAGACATAGAGGAATGAGTAAAGCATCTTAAGTTTCACTTTCACTTTGTACGGTGCAGCCCCAAACCGGGCCCAGCGTCATCTGTTCTTATTATTTGAACATACTGTGTATGTTATATTTTCTGTGCAGAGATGGAAATATAAAAGACAGCTGATGCAAACACACCCGTTTGTACCCTTTTATTAACTCATCAAATGAGAATTGATGAAAGAATTGATAAGGAATCGGATCAATGAGCAAAATCAATAATGGAATTGGAATCGTTAAATTCTTATCAATTCCCATCCCTATTTACAACAGTGTGAATTAATATATAATGTCCCTGTTAAATACACAAATAAAATAAAGTCAAATAATATTCAAATGTACAGAATATTACACCATTAGGACTTATGGTGACTATCAGTGCACATCAATGAAATCATAGTCATGACTGGTTGGTTTAGATTCTTAGTCCCGTTGACCCTGATTACGCCACAGTCGTTGCCCTCTGGTTTAGGATCATTGGGTCGTTAGTGGTCATCAGGTTCACCTGCCATGGTTCCCTCACCTGGATGGAATTAGTCAGGTCAGCTTTAAAAGGAGCTGGAGCTTCCAGTTCAGTTGGATGGCAGCTGTCACAACACCACAGCCCCTCAGCTGGACGACATGCAGCCCTGGATAGCTTTTGGTTAATCCCCCCATCATCATCATCATCATCATCCCCTGAAAAGAAGGCCCTTTTTTGTTTTTTTTGTGCTGTTTGCTTCCCAAATTGTGACCCTGGTCTGTATTCTGTTGGGTTTTGTTTAAAGGGAAAACGTAACGTACCCTTGTGCTGCTTTTAGATTTTTCCCACAGTTCTTGAACATTTTCAGCTGAACTTCATCTTCGACTGAATTGCCGTTTTCCTTAAATAAACTACTTGTGCATTGCCATCTCTATCTGGATCCTCCATTCATCCACAACCGTGACGCTCACCGATTACAATGACTGAGACTGGATCGCTGCTTGTTTCACAAAGGGGCGGGGCAATGGAGAGACCATGTGACACTGAAATGGGAACTCATGCTCCAGTGAACTGTAAAAAGTTTGAAGGTGGTTTATCATTGAGCTACAGTTAATAAGAAAAGCAGGATGACACTCCTCTAATGTTAAAGTAGGGGACTAACCCTGCTAATACTAAAGTCAAAATGGGTTTATGCTGCCAATAATATCATATCATGATTTGACGCCACTTTTTATGCCCAGGTTTTGCCCTGGAGGACAAATAATACAGGTGTAAAAACAACAGCAAGACCTGTTTATTAGCTGGATAATGTTCTCAAATATAGATCATATTTTTAATGAGTTAGCCTCTGTATATTAACAACAATCCCAATCAGTATGATCATATGAAAATAACTTTTGGAAAACTGCCATAACATTAGGCCTACAAATCATGACCTTTCAGTTGAAAATACCATCTGGCTGAAGTTTGATAACATTTTCACCCATAAATATACTTCCTGATGACCTGATCTGGCTTCATTTCTCTTCCAATTGAAGAACACATCTGGATTAATAAGGCTTCCTTTTTATTAAGGCGCCTGTGACCAAAGTTAAGTTTGAGAATCTTAAAAACTGTCAGTACAACAACATTAAAACCAAGGACGGAATTAAAACAAAGTGAGCTGCAGCGTTAACTTCACCTTTGGAGTTATACAGTGGTAGTAATGATTACATTAGAGAGAAAATGGTAAAATAACTTCTACATGATGAGTCTGTGTTTCTTATCACACGTTTACTACTCTTTGTGAAATTTGTATGGTCCTAGACACTTACTAAAACTAGTAATTTTCTCACAATTCATCTACTTTGCTCCTTGCACATGGAATATGTTGCTAAGAGATGGGAAAATGACTGACGCTATCTTGAATGCTTTTAAATCCAAACTCAGTGCTAATGACTTGTACTTGTTTTTCATAGTTTGACTTGTCCTGTAAATTACTGTATGTTGTATTTCATGCTGCCTCTTGGCCCGGACTCCCTTGGAAAAGAGGTTCTTAATCTCAATGGGATCTTTTTTTCCTCGTTAAATAAACATTAAATACTGATAAAAATTCCAATACTATTACAAGAATCAGGAAAAACCTGCAAAAAATATAAACGAGTTTAACCTTTTTAAAGGACACTCATAGAAATACTCAAATTCAAAACTTCAACCTTAGTGTGTCATTGGATGACATAAGACTTTATTACTCTTGTGAAAATGTTCATTTTTTTAAATGTAGAAAATCAAGGTCAAGTTCCTTGCCCATAAGTGGCAAAAAAATAAGAAAATTTAAAAAATAAAGAATAATCCAAGAAGTCAATACAAAAGATACAAGAAAAACACATGTAAGTTGAAAGGAACATCCTTCTTAGGCCAACATCAGTCCTGGTCCAGACCCCTGTCCACATCCACATGACCCCTTTGAACATCATTCCTTACATTAGTACCATTACTTCATGGTA
>JAPQRP010000029.1:29301063-29318162 GCA_037367295.1 Apogon hyalosoma | reverse complement strand
CTCTGAGATTAAAGTCAGAATTCTTTCTGACTTTAATCTCAGAGTTCTGACTTTTTTCTCAGAATAATAATAAATAAATTGGACCTTTTTTTTTTTCCAGTGGCTCTTAATCCTCTTGCGTATTTTTCAGCTAAATATATAATAGAAAAACAAGCAGGTAAAAAACAGGTATTAAACATTTTAGTTCAGTAGATACTTTCTGTCTTGGCGGATATTTAGGTCTTTGAGGGTTAAAGCCAAGTGTACAAGGCCTCATCCCCCAAATATAACTGTTCATCTGTCCCATTCTCAATCCCCACCAGCTTTACAAGCTTGCAGGAGAAACCTCCATCAGCCAGTCACAGCTTTCAAAGTACCCAGGGTGCACCTCTGCATCTGAGCCCTGATGTGTACTTACATTTAGGACCAGGCTGCTGGTACCTACGCCCCTGACTCAGGAACATAAACCAGTCTTAAAAGTCTGAAGGTTTATAATCAGCGATAACTCTAGTAAGCTACAAGGGATGCATTATGGGTCTGAAAAGTCCATGGGTCGACTACGATGCTCTCATGATATGAGAACATGTATGGATTATTTTATAACCCGGTAGGGGACTGTGTTTGAGGTCCACAGCTGCAGTGCTCAAATCCCTTTCATATAGAAGCTTTCATCTGGAAGAGTCGAAAAAACATCACTTCAATATTTCTTTCCAGTCAAATGTTTTTAAAGTAGAAGCATCATGTTAAAATGTAAGAACGCGGATCTCCTTTGAAATTAAACACTCCTTCTGCAGATACTTGCCAATCCCCCCCCCATTTTTAATAAAGCGTCTAAAAGTTTAAAGTTGTCCATTAGCTGCTAAAAATAACCTTATCTAGAATGAAAGTTTTCCAAAGAGTCGAATGAATTCAGGCTTCATTAACCACATTCATATAGTTATAGCGCATTTTTTTTCCTGACATTAAAGATTGATCAAAAACTAAAAAGAATATTTGTTATTAAAAAGTAGACTTCCGCTGCAAGCAGTAAACAATAGTTGCAGCCTTGTTAGCGTCTACTTTATGTTTATGTGATATTTGCAGTTAAGGTGCATGATTTAGCAGCGAAAAACCGCCTTAATGAGATGAAAAAGCTGAATTTATCTGACATGTAGCCGGAGATAAAAATGAGAGCGACTGAAATGAGATGGAAATCACACCGAGGCTCCTTTTATCTTCAAATGCAGCGTTGTCCTTTCACCTTTCTGCAGCCCCTCTGTCACATTATCAGACTAAAGCTTTAAAGAACAGTGATCAGAGGGAGACGAGCAGGAAGGAGGATGTCTGAAGCTGACATCAAACATGAGCTGGGTCGAAAAGATCTGCACCACGACCTCAGCGAGACAGACGTGAAGGACAGTGGTCTGAACCCCAGAGTAAAACAGCAAAGAAACTGTATTTGGATAAAGTAATCCTCTTATTTCATCATAATTGACGATGAAATAAATAAGTGGTAATTTGGGGGGGGGGGTCACTATTAAAGTCTTGCGGGTAATTTTCAAATTATTCTATTAAATTTCATTATTAAATGCACTATAGATAGTATTATCTAACTCTAATTAAATGAACTTGCTTTTCTTGTTTTAACCTCAGAATAAATCATTTACACCATGTTTTGAAGCCATGTTTCCCAGAATGGACCTCTGTTATATTTCATATTGTGTGCCATCCAGTGTTAAGGTGCATTACTGTCAACTATGTTTGTTAATATCCCCTTTACAAATAAATAAATAAATAAAAATAAAAATCCATGTTTGGACAAATAAGGACAATAATGAGGGCCATTTCTGATTTCTGTGGCCAGAATAGGGGTAGGTGGGGTTCACATCTGACCCCAGAAGCCATGTAAGTATATCACAACATTAAGGCCCAATTTTTTTTTCCTTTTATTTAACCTTCATTTAATCAGGAAAAAAAGATCCCATTGAGATTAAGAACCTCTATTCCAAGGATGTCCTGGCCAAGAGGCAACATGAAATACAACACAACAGTTACAACATACAGTAATTTACAGGACAGTCAAACTATATTAATCCCAGTTCACCCCTTGGCCCTTTCACTTGGCACTACCCCTTGAAACGGAGCTGCAAGGGGTAGCGGTTGAAACATTCCTCTATGAAATGGGACATCCCTTCCAGACCTGTTACATCATCAGCAGTCATCGATGTCGCAATAAACGGATGCGACAACTATGTCTCAGAAAGAATTCCCCATGCCGTCAGCAGCTGGAACCATTTCTGTTGCATAGGCTTTGGGCACCTGTTTGCGGCTATCAAGTATAAACTGTAGAAATGCGATCTTTAACATTAAAACAGCACTAAATGGTCGATCAAAAGATTAAGTTGTTTACAAAGAAAATACGTACATTTGTGTGTTTTGTTCATCACATTGCTGCGCTTTTTTGCTGTGTTTACCTCCATCTTGCCGACTCCCCTTAGCCCTTCCCCTCCGACTCCTTGAGAATTGGGACACCCCTGGCCTTTCATATGAACACGCAAAATGGAGGAGTAGGGGTAAGGGGGAGGGCCAAGGGGTGACTTGGGACTGGGCCTAAGTCTAGCTCTGTTGGTGATTTCATGAGATACAAGAAACTTTACTGCACTCGTTTTACTGTTTTTTGAGAAGTTTTGTGTCATTCGTTTTACTTCTGTGTGCAGATCTTACTATCTATTTGTTATGTTAAGGTTTATTTTTTCACCAAAGACTCCGTCTAACATATCCAGATCTATCTCCACACTTCCCTAACTCTGTGCCGGTGCTGTAGATTTGTCTGGTACCAACCTCTGTTGCTCTGGGATACAGGATGGAGGTTCTGCGGGTTGTTTGGCAGGGTCTGGGGCAGCACTTAGCACAACAATGCATTTGCAAAAATAGTATTGTAGAGAAATCATTATGGTGGACCATGTGCACATTAGGGAGTGTGTCATGTTGTTAAAATGACTAAATTCTGACAAAAGGAAAGTAGTTGCATCTCTGTTCTTTCACATGGTGAGGTGGACTTTCAAAGCGATTACACAAAGATAGAAGCAGGAGCGAAAATGACAATATTCACCCCTTCACCCCTGCAGAGTGCTTCCAGTTTACCAGACTACCCAAAGAGCCAATGGAGAACTTCACTAAATCCAGAAAATACTGTGAAAAAAATAACTAAAAAAACATTAACATTGTACGTCATCAGATTTTCCTGTCGTTCTTTTTGACCGGTCTTAGCTGTGTTTTCATATGTGCCCTTTGACCTCGACACAGAGGTGGCTGAGAAAAGATGTAAAGAGATCTTTTCACCTTTGTTTAACAGTATAGATCTGTGAGAAGTTATAAGACCCTCTGCAAAAGAAGACATATTCATATATAAGAAGGTGAAGATGAAATCAATCCCAGATTCACTGAGTCTCATTTGTTGATGATTTTAGAATTGATTTTAAGATGTTATTGTTTTTAAAGCTCTGAATGGACTGGCCCCGCAGTACATCACAGATCTCATCCAAATTTATATCCTAGCGTGTGCACTGAGGTCCGAGGGCCAGCTCCAGCTCCAGGTTGTGATGGCGAAGACCAGACTTAAAACCGGGGGGGCGGGGTTTTCTCTCTGGTCGGCCCCAGACTCTGGACCCCCCACACACACACACACACACACACACACATCCAAACAGCCCCCACAGTGGAGTGTTTTAAGTCTCATCTTAAGATCCACTTTTATTCTCTGGCTTTTAACTCCTCATGAGTTGTGTGGCCCTCTGTGTCTTTTATTTATTTATTGATTGATTGATTGATTGATTGAATTATTTTTAACTATTTGATTTGTTTTATTTATAGCATTGTTGTACTTTTATGTACTTATCTATTGTTTTTAGTGTATTTCTTTTAATTGTTTTTATGATATGAAGCACTTTGGAAACATTGTTGTTGGTTAAATGTGCTATATAAATAAAGTGGATTGGATTGGATGTACTATATAATACAATTTAATATAATACAATATAATAGTTTTTATAGTCATTGTGTGTGCAGTGACATTAGGAGTGCTACTCCAGTCAGTGCAACAATATGAATAAAAAAAATCACTGCGTCAGAAAATAATTGAGCGAATATAAAATTACAAAAACTAAAAAGTAAAATAAGATTAGAACTAAAGCAGAATAAAATAGGAATAAACAAAAACTATGAATAGGCACAATAGTAACAGTATATTAACTCTAAGTAATTACAATTATAGGTATATATTTAGTACTTGTCCAGTCTGTAGGTTTTACAAGCTACATTAAAAGGCTAATTTGATTTCTTAACCTCTGGCTGATATCTAATAGGCAGAAGAATACGACTGTCGAAATGTGAACTGACAATAATAATAATAATACTGTTGCTTCTGCAGACCTAGATGAAGTGTGCACACTGAGATGAGCTGTTGTCTCTTCTGCTTTGTTTCCCTGTGGGTCCCTGCAGTGAAAGGAGCTCAGGAGGCTCTGACAGACATGCCCCCCAGATCGGAGGAGGTAACATCTCCAGCTTCATCCTCTGTGTGAATGAGCAGCTCTGAATGTGTGTCCTGACCTGAATCCAGTCACTGTTCTGGACCTGCCCCGCCATCCCAGCAGTCCGCAGACACAACGCAGTAACATAAAACAAGAATATGAGAGCACATTCAGCTGCACGCACGAAGGCTTCCAGCACCTGATGATCACGGTTTTACTGTTCCATCATTAAATTAAATGTCCAGCAGGGACAGTCGTTATAATATCAACCGCAGCCTTTCAACCACTGCCCTCTAGTGGACATTGACACAATTTGCACCCATGCACATAAATGCTTTTCTTTGTAATTTGTTGGAATAACAAAGCCATAAAACTAAGTGACTGTCCACAGTATTATTTTATTTATGTGGCTTGTAAAAACGTTTTAAACTTTTCACATTTGCACAGAAAAGTATGGAAGAGGATTAGGGCCACTGGAAAAAAATTGAGACCCAATATATTTATTATTATTATTTTAAAAAAAGGCAGAATTATGAGTTTTATTTTATTTATTATTGATTTATTTGTATCAAACGTTGAAGTAAAAAGTTTAAAATCAGAATTCTGAGAAAATAGTCAAAATTCTGACTTTAAACTCAGAGTAATAATAAAAATAATGTATTGGACATTGTTTGTTTGTTTTTTTCCCAGTGGCTCTAATCCTCTTCCGTAGAAAAGGAATCCTGAGAACATTAAAAAAAAAAAAAAAAAAAAACTTGAAATATTGATTTATAGATTTCTGAAATAATAATGACAGAAATGAGTAAACTGTTCTTTCATATAAGACACAGCAAAAGTCGTATTGGATGAGAAGTGGCTATGAAACAGCGTCATTTATGAAGAAAAATGATGCATGTGTTAGAGTTAGATAAAGGTTTGACAAACAGTGGACAATATTAAAACAAGGTTATGATCCAGACCAGAGGTTCACTTCAGAGTCCACACACTAAAACCAGCTCTGATAAAATACCTCATCTGTCAGATTCTCAATCAGCAGCTCAGGTCGTATGTTATTGGATGAAACTCCCCTCGACATCTGCCCACATTAGTCCTTTACCGTAGTTTTCATTGACCTAAAGTGTAACATTTGTGTGTTTTTGCAGGAGCTCGACCCTGTGACGCTCCACAACCAGGCTCTGGTGAACATGGACACGAAGCCGTCGGAGGGTTTTGAGAAGCTGGCCTTCCTTCTGCAGCAGCCCTCCTTCCCTCCCGTCACCTTCGGAAACCTGCTGCTGCTTTACTGCAAACACGAGGTACGCTTCATAACGTGATGTATGACCCGTGATCACAGCAGCATCCAGGGTCCGTACAGACGGTGGGTTTATGAGGGATGTATTCACAGTCAGTGTGATACCAGAAACATTCGAAAGGCTTACAGTTTTGGAGACGCTCCAGTCGTCATCATCATAATTTGGTCCTTGACAAAGTCACTGCATGTTGGTGGTTCCAACAGATTTAACAGATGTTGACCTGCCGTCTGTTATATCACAGCCACTGAAAGGTTCTACTGTAGTGAGATAATGCACTTATTGTCATTATTATCATTTCAATGCACTTTTCAGTCGTTGCTTTCCCAATTTTGTTGCATAGGTGACTATACAACGACCATAAATCTTATCTTATCTTATCTTATCTTATCTTAATCTGTTAGTGCTCATAGTGTTATAGCATCAACATCAATGTATTGAGTATTTTCACCACTTTACTATCAGGCAGTACTTCCATAGAGAGACCATAAGCTATTATAACACTTTCTTCAACATCTGCTAATCGACTCAAGTCATTAATTCTTCAGAACAAGCTTTATTGTCATTGTGTGTACAATGAAATTAGGAAAGTTTAAGATGATTTTAGAACCTGAGTTAAATTTGAAGAAAAAAGATTAGGTTAACTGTGTTTTTAAATTCTTCTTAATGATTAGAACTGGACAAACAGTCTCCAAAATTTACATTAATTAGTAAAAATTAAGTAAAATAGCAAAACATGCCACAAAGCAAAGCCACAAAAATATTTTGAACTAATATTGATTTTTTTTTATTTTATTTTATTTCTTTTTTTTTTTTTTTATCCCTGGGCCCTGTAGAGCTCACATCATGTTCTCTAACAAAACCTCTATCTTCAGCATTTTCCACTGAGGCAGTGACAATCTCTAAAAGGATCTGATCTCCTGTGGTTTGAGTCTTAGTGGAAAAAGCTGAACACGCAGAGGGCCGTGGGTCTTTAATTAAAATAGTATTACTGTCTCAGCTGGGTTCTCTCTCTCTGTCTCTGTCAGTATTTTGACCTGGCAGCTGACGTCCTGGCAGAAAACGCTCATCTCACCTACAAGTTCCTGTCTCCAGTGAGTCAAAGCCCTGTTCACATATTTATGTTTCAGATCAAATTTGTCTTGAGATAAATCTGCTTTATTATATCTTAATTATCTTTATTTTACCTTAACTGTGTAAATAAACCCAACTGTTTATTGATTTGTACTTATGTAACTCTCACTCAATTTGAAACACTCATATATTTCAAATATTAAAGTTTTGCATTTTTCTTTTCAGTACATGTATGAGTTTCTTGATGCCTTGCTCACCTGCCAGACAGCACCAGAGGAGGTACAGTAACAACAGATAAAAACTGCAACGTTGTCTGTATTATTTTCTCAATTCTTCAATTTATTGTTAACTCCATAAAACAATAATAATAAAAAAAAAAGACAGCAGCACAGTGACAGTGGAAACGGCAAAAATGTTCAATTAACCCTTAAAGACCCAAAAGCGTCTACTGATGTAAAATGTTCAATAACTGTTGATCCACTAATCCCATCAATACATGTAAATAATTGGTGTAAAATGTGGTTTCTTAGCTTTTCATGAACATCAGACATCTTTTTTGGATGCATCCATAGTCGCTTTAGTGAACATCGTCTTCTGTAACACTAATTCACCAGTAAAACCCAAGGAGTTTCACAACCTACAGTCGTTGCAGAATTAATGATATATTTTGCTGAAAAAGTCATGGTTTCTTCATTTATCTCTTTTTTGGTATAATAACCTTTGAATTTACTCTGAGCTTTTAAGCATATTGACACTATTCATAAATTAAATATAGGAAAATACCTGATTTACACTGAAAAAATGCAAAGGATAATATTATAATAAATGATGATAAATAGCTTGGTAATGGTTACATGTAGAGAGAAATCCATTTGCACATCACTGCAAAAAATAGTTCTGGGTCTTTATGGGTTAATTGAAATGTATGACCAACAAAAAGTAACAATGCATTTCTGTCAAACTACAGACTGATTAACACCTATCTCCTTCATTTTCATCTTGTTTTCTTATTTCACAGGCTTTTAGGAAACTTGATGAGATGAACGGGAAGCTGACTGAGCAGCTGCGTAAACTGGCCAAGCAGGTTGTTCATTTGTTCATCTCTGCAGCTTCACACACCTCATTCAGTCTCAACAGACACTTGTGTATTTGCAGAATCCCTCTGTCTTTGTATGTATGTAGATTATCGGTATGTTCTGGTGTTATACACAGATTCAGTGTAAATAGAAGCTTGTGTGTTCAGTTGTAGCTCGGTGTTCCGTAGCATCATGGCTGAATGCATTTGTTGTTCCTCTCTAAGGTGCAGGAGGCGCGACTGGCCCGAGATGATGAAGGACAGAAGAAAGCCCTGCAGGACTATGACCTGATGCAGGAGAAGTGAGGATACGGATATACACAACATAACACAACTTTAGTGGAGTTTAAACAGGAGATGAAAGATGTGAAGGCAACAGACAAAATCTCCAGTGAACAAAAACAGGGTTTCTGTGGGTCAGTAAAAAGTATTAAAATTCATTAAATAGATTTTGTGAAAATTAAGGCCTTAAATGCCATTAAAAAGCATTAAATTCAATGTTCAGAGGCATTAAAAAAATTAAATACACTTGATGGGGAAAAAAAAAACCCATTGTTATTCAGGATTAATTTTGATTATATAAACATTTGATAATTTTGATCAGAAGTATAGTGTGATGATGATGCTATTGTTTATGGCTGATACATGGAGTCACAACATCGGATGCTTGGAATGCAACGTGCTGTGAGCGTGCTCATGCTGTGGAGAAAGAGCGGAGGGAATATTAGCAAATGTTGGAAAAATGGGAAAATGCAAGTTTGAGCAGAAGTGATTGGAGGAGGAACTATTGAGAACTGGGTTAAAGCCTGTGGACGGTAAACTGTCATAAAACTATATATAAAACTGTATCTGCAGTTGGACATGGGCATTAAATTTTTTTTAAGTGGCATTAAAAAGCATTAGATTAGATTTACTGATACCTGCAGAAACCCTGAAAAATGTTATGCATGGGGTATTTATTGTATATACCCCATGACACAGACTTCATCGAATCCCAGGTGTTTTCAGGGAGGTAGGAGGAGGGTTAAATACGTGACTGGCAGCTATAACATCCGGTTGCTGACCGTATCGGGCTGTGGAGCTTATATTTGTGTTGTCAGAGATGACAGTGAGACTACCATGGGACATATAATTATTTGCGCTCACCGGAGCAGTGACTGTAGATGCCTCCAGTCCTACAACTTTAATTTACCAGAGTCTTTTATGCTTTTATATGGTCTTTCTTCAGTAACTCACTGTTTGCTTGTGTGGAGTAATGAGTTCAGTGCTTAGTAACCCATTTTACATTTTAAAGGAAATCTTAACAACCAACCAATTTACTATGTGAAGTTTGAAAGGAGTTGCTAATTTCACACAAATCATAGTCAGTGCTCCTTCTGCCCCAGAGATGATACATGAATAGATCGGTTTATGAACAAGTCTGAAATTTCTAAGTATCTGATTTAGCACAGATTTTAATGTGGAAAAATCTATTGAGGTAAAGGCCTTGTTTTCAATAAAACCAAGATAATCACATCACAATCACAATCAAATGAACAGTAATAGACAGACAGACAGATAGCAGCATGATGCATAAAAAAAACAGAACACAAGAGAAAACACTACATAAAAATAAATTAAAAGTATAACCTGGATAATAACTGTAATGTGCCAAAATAAAACTGTAAGGTGCCAAACAAGATGTAATATTTAGAATGAGAAGGTGCTGAATGACATTGAAATGACAAATGAGTTTTTGTAGAGTGAAATAGAACAAGGAAGGAAAGACTTCCTGTATCTGTAGGGAGTTTAAAGATTATAGAAGCAACTTAAAAAGCAATGAATCAACTAATAATAGAACAGGTTGAAGTAAAATAAAACTTTAAAATGCCTGAAAGATTAAAATGAAATGAGTTTAAGATGTTTGTGATTGTTACTGAATGAGTAAAACTGGATTTTACAATGTCAGTAAAAGCAACACCTGCAGTGCAATGGAATCATTTATGCATGTGTAATATGGGCCCACGTTAACAGACAGAAACAAGGCCAACAATATAAGGCCGTGAAAAACAGCAGTGGCTTTAAAGCACATTATCTATGTAGGAAAAATATATTTACAATTTAGAAGTAACTACAGTCCCAACATGGAAAAAATCAGCTCCTGTAAGGTTAAATATTACAGAGAAACTGTTTTCAAATGAACGGACTGAGTCACAGGTGAATGGTTCTCACCTCAGGTACATCGTGGTCCTCATGGCTCAGGCCAAGATCTACTGGAACCGGGAGAACTTCCAGATGGTGGAGAAGATTTTCCGCAAATCGGTGGAAGTGTGCAACGAGGACGACACCTGGAAGCTGAACGTGGCCCACGTGCTCTTCATGCAGAACAAATACAAGGAGGCCATCGGCTTCTATGAGCCCATCGTCAAGAAGCACTACGATAACGTGAGTGGGTCACGAAGGCCGATCTGAAACCACGACCAAAAACACAACCCAGTGGAGACGCAGACCAGTCTGAGAGTTAGAGTTCAGTAATGATGGAGATCAGGACTAAACCTGTGTTTGTGTCCAGGTGGAGCAGTGTAATATTCAGGAGTGTCCCTGCAAGTGCAAACCCTCGGTAAACCCCCCTGAAGAGCTCTGCAGTGTTTTCACATCTGTGCATGTTTTATGGACTTATGGCTGCAGCTCTGCCGATGTGTGCGATTTCCTTCTGTTTGTTTGACTGTTTGCAGTGGTGATTTTCCTGCATCAGAAATGTTGTCGTTTTACCAGATGCAGAGTCAGGATAAATCTGGTCGAAGGGTTTTGATCAAGGCACAGATTTTTATTTGATGGGGGTGACACAGTTCTTCACACCCTGGAGAAGTTTTGTTTCTAAATATAAAAATATGGTGCAGGTCTAGATGTCAGTCACAATGTTCCAATACTGGTACTCAGGCCTTGGCTTCAACATTTCCTAAACGAGAGTTTTTTTCTACCAACTTTACATTTTAAAGCAAAGAAATGATGTTAAGGTACAAATGTTTACTTATATTAGATTAGATTCGACTTTATTGTCATTACAGATGTACAAGTATCTAACCAGAAGTACAATCAGTAGACAGTATGTACATAAATACAGGATAGATGGTTGGGGTGCTATAAATATACTATATGGATTATTATATACAGATTAGTAAACATTGCAATATATAGTATTAAAGTTCAATAAATATGTTAATAGACATAATAATGGATATATGTGAGTGGTACAGACATAATATACAAATTATGGACATATTATACAGGTGGATAGTGACATAACATACATACTGAGGTGATATTATCATTCTATACAATTAAATACTATGAATTTATTATTATTTTTGTTATTATTATTATTATTATTATAACCTTTATTTAACCAGGGAAAAAAAGCTCATTGAGATTAAAAATCTCTTTTTCAACAGTGTCCTGGCCAAGACAGCAGCAGCAGCAGAAGTTACACAAAATGGGAATCACAGCTGTACATCCATACTAAAAATATACATAAACACAATGAAAGTCAGTTCTAAAAACAAACTTAAAACTGATAAGAACATACATATAAAACATCACCATTAAAAGGTTCTAAAAGTATAACAATGTTCCTTAAAAGTATCTCAAAGCCAAACCCAATTCAATCAATTAGAAAAACATCTACATCCACATTTGTCCTTTTTCCCATTCATTTAAAATTACTTTGAATGTATTAAAAGAGACCAGTTCCTTCAGTTTAATGTCAAATATACAGGTGGATGACAGACATGTTTGTATATATACTATATCTATATTATTCAGCACCCTGGCATTTTTATAAACCTGTTTACCTGAATGGTTTTGTCTTTTTCAGTTCTATTTTTTTAATTTTAACATGTTCCACTTCAGTCATTTTTTAACATTAAAACATTAAGAAATAAACCTATATAGCTTGACTTGATGTTGTCAGGGAAGAGAATATGAAGACATATTTTTGATTCTCAGTGGTGTCTAAGACATCGACTGGTGCCATTAAAGTATTGAACTTCAGTACCTAGTCCAAGAATCGTGTTGATCACTTTTACTCTGTGAAATAGGTTTTGTTTTTTCTTCCTGTTTGGATAAATCTGTGTAAATCTGTTTGTGACTCTAGATCCTGAACGTCAGCGCTGTGGTCCTGGCCAACCTGTGTGTGTCCTACATCATGACCAGCCAGAACGAAGAGGTAATAACAAAGAGGGAAGTGGTTATGCATAACGAGGACGACTTTTACTTTCAGTTTAAGTAAAATCCTGTTAATGTTAAAAATACTGAACAGTCATTCTAAGAAGTTCATCCCAATGAAATGATTGACTTGTGTAACAGTGTAAAAGAGGACAAAAAAGTGTGTTTAAATGCTGAAAATGTCAATAATTTTCACTTTTTCACATGAGCTTGTATTATTTACCTGTAAATTTATCTCTCAGGGTATTTAAATGGTAAACTCCTTCTTTTTATTTGTGAGTAAAGTGTAATTTAGTTTTATTTCCCCTGTTTCAACCTCTTGTCATCCAGGCTGAGGAGCTCATGAGGAAGATTGAGAAAGAGGAGGAGCAGATCTCCTACGACGACCCCGATAAGAAGGTGTTTCACCTCTGCATCGTTAACCTGGTGATCGGGTGAGTTCCAGTTGGAAAAAAGAAACACAATTAAAACCTTGTTGCACTGCAGGATTTGTGGAGTTCTGTGGAAGGGACGAGGAGTGGAGGACCTGAGGAGCTCAATTAATAAAACAAGCAAAAGAAAAGACAAACTTAAAGTGGATCAGGGGATGTGGTTGGTTTCTGTAGTAGCTCTAAAAGCGTTTCAGGATGAAGGACACACATCTAAACTGAGCACAATTCCCTTCCCAGCAATGAACTACCAGGCTCAACCCGTTATTGTTAAACTCTGGTGTACTCTGAGGGCAGCCACAAGTCCGTCTGTGTTGCCATGGTAATCCTACACAACGCTTATAGCAATAGACACATGCTAAATATCCACATAACCAGAAGAACGTCAGCTAAAAGCTCAATAAAACCAATTATAGGACAACAGAACACAATCCAAACAACAAGCACTTAAATGTTAAAGTATGTAAACCGGTCTAACAGTCTGAGACCAGCGTATGTCATGAATAATTTAATAAAACAGACCAGTGACACAAACTCTGCAGCACTAAGCTAACACTAAGCAGATCCAATAGTACAAGTATTATTCCTCTACTGATAAAATTCATCAAACAAGATAAAGGAGAGCAAAAAATAAAGGTCATGATGAACATTATATGAATGAAGCTTCTGCTAATGGCTCATCCACTGCTTTGTGTTACATTGAAATGATTTGGACCAGAAACAAATGGCCCCGGGTTTAATAATTAAAAACTAACGTTCCCGCCGTTTTTCATCAAATATGTCACCGAGTGCAAAGACGTAGCTTCAGGAAACTGTTGAGTGAGAATGATTTATCGGAACACTTACTGTGGGTGGAGTAAACATGCAAAGAATAGAAAGCTAAGGTTGGAAAATGTCTCAAACGGCCGTGTTTATGAAAGACATTACGCACAACATTCTGACATTGTCTTGTCCTTCTTACAGAACGCTGTACTGTGCGAAGGGGAACTACGACTTCGGCATCTCTCGCGTCATCAAAAGTCTGGAGCCTTACAATAAGAAGGTGTGTTGTTTGTTGAAGGGTTAGAACAGCTGATCACAGCAGGTGTACCCCAAACAGGCCACAAACATCACAACACCTCCAACACATAGTCAAGTAAAGAACAGACGGGAGGTCAAAAGCTGAATCCTCAGCTCCTCCACTGGCATTTTTGCACATTTCTCTGTTTTTTCTTTGGCTGTGTTGCAGCTTTTGACATGAAATTTTGGCAATAACTTTTCTTTTTAGTTATATTTTTGAAATCCAGTACTACTCTTACATGTGTTTTATACCCCAGGCATTTTGCACCTTCTGGTTACCTTTGTGACAAAAATGTTCACCAAAAAAAAAAAAATTGCTGTAAAATCATCATACATTAATATATTTCTGATTTTGCTTTTTTTCACAAGTCTCTTAAACAACTTTAGCCCCGCTCAAAACTACCAAACATTCAACAATTATTATATTCTATAAATATTACATTTTTTGTGGGCTTTTTTTGTAATAAATCATTCATAATTCAACTAATTAATCTGGCCTTTAAAGGGTTAAAAATGCTGAAAATTGTTGAATGTTTGGCAGTTTTGACCAGGACTGAAGTTGTTTAAGAGATTTAGTAAAAAAAAGTTAAAAACCAGACAAAAACACAGCTCAAGGACATATCTTCATGAAGCGCTGGAGAAAATAATTACTGCTGTCATTTAAATATTTTGTGTTCAGCCAGTGACCCCTAGTTTCTGTGTTGCATTGTCTGTTGATAAAACAAATAAAAATAAAGTATTAAAAAAAAAAAAAAATGGGCAAAAAAGTATTGATGTATGATGATTTTATAGCAGTTTTTTGTGTGTACAGTTTTGCCACAAAGGTAACCAGATGGTAGTAAATTTGAGGAGGGCATAAGGATTAAACCCAGGAATAAGTTCATCAAAAGCATTAAAGTGTCATAAATCTGTTTATTCCTGAGCCAAAAACGTCCCTCTGACTCTCACTGGAGTCTTTGACCTCGTCTGCAGCTGAGTCCACTGAACTCCAGCTGGGAACACAAGCCGTCATGAGCACAGCAGTCAGTCACATTCACAGAGGAACAGGGAGGTCGACGGGAATGTGGAGGCTGAGACGCAGCAGCACAACAACCGGACCGCAAACTGGTTCAAACTGGTTCAGGAGGATAAAAGGAAACATAAAAATAGAACTGACGCACTGGAGTTTAGGCTTTTGGTCAGGGTTTGTTAACATGAAAGGGGTCATAACGGTGTCATCCCACAACATGTGGAACTGAAGGTGTGTGTGTGTGTGTGTGTGTGTGTGTGTGTGTGTGTGTGTGTAGCTGGGGACAGACACATGGTTCTATGCCAAGCGCTGTTTCCTATCTCTGCTGGAGAACATGTCCAAACACTTGGTCATGCTGAGGGACGCTGTGGTCCAGGAGTGTATCCAGTTCCTGGAGCACTGTGAGGGTAAGACACACACACACACACCTACACACACACACCTACACACACACACACACACAACAACAGTCCTTTCTGTCTATTTTTGGGAGGGCACTTTTTGTACAAAGGTGGTGGACATTGGGACCTTAATGTATGACAGTCAAAGACAACACAGATCATTTTTAATCCAATTTGAATAATTCCATCATTTACATGTACTGTATATAGTCCAGACCTTCATTTGCAGGAGGCTTGTGTCAAACAATAAAGCTTTATTTCTAATTTCCTATCCTTAATAAATAGAAATTTTCACATTTAGTGTGAAACCTAGTCTCCTAGTTGAATCGAGAACAACTACCTAGAAGAACGACGACCTGGCCAAATGAGAACCTACACAGACATCGAATCATTGTGTTTTTTCCGGCCTGTAATTGACAACCAGCATTTATTTGTTCATGTCCACGTCACCCTTCACTAAAAGTTGTGATGATGTTGCTAAAAAACTTTGTCTTCCACTTTTTGACAGTTTCACTGTATGACATCACATAATTTCCTGGTGTGTAGTTCATAAACTGACACTTCCTTCCATCCCAGGGTTTGGACTTTGAGGATATTTAACACAAAGAACATGAGACCAATGATCTGTTTAAATGGTTTTATTGATGAATCGCTGGATGAATGAATATACTTCGCAGGCAAATTCTACACTATTCACCCTCATACATGACTATGTTAATGATAATGGATTTAACTACTGTAGATTGAACAAAATTATCAAATTAAACGCATAACAAACAGGGTTTTACAACAAAAAATAAACCCATCTTTCTGATACATCTAAAACAGGTTACACATTCCCTCTATTCTCCATAAAACAAGTGAAATAAAGGTGTAAATGACATAATGCTGTGTCACACTATCTACTGAATTCATCGGTTTCTCACGTTAAAGCATCTACAGCAGATTTTGCAGCCGTTCAGTATCTAGTTTACAGATTTTAATGCAGCACAGACACTGAAAATGGAATTCCATGAGAATCCTTAAACTTTATAAATGAACTATATTTACATATTCACAGATTTTTGGTTTTTAGGTGAAAAGGAGATGGGGTTTCAGTATTTAATGAAGTTCTTTAGCATCGTAACTAGTTATTTTCTAAACTATTATTATTACATTCTATAACATGATGGAATGGGGTTTTTAAAGTATAAATACATATTTGTCTTGTTATTACATTATTGTACAAATCTTAAAAATGTCAGTATTTATTAGAATCATCCACCAAGATGTTTATGATTTTTTTTTGTTTAAAGACATAATCCTTTGTCCTATTGGAGTGTTTTATGTCTGATAACACAACTGAGGGGTGTATTTAAGACCTAAAAAGGACAGAAACTTTACATGAGCACATTCATGATCCTTATTTTTACTACTTATTCTCTTATTTTGACATGTGTTCTGTTCGGTAGTGTACGGGAAGGAGGTCCCAGCCATCATCGAGCAGCCGCTGGAGGAGAGTCACATTCACATCGGTAAAAACACTGTCACCTACGAGGCTCGGCAGCTCAAAGCCCTGTTCTACGAGGTGATTGGCTGGAACAAGTGACATCATCACAGTGACATCATTCCGTATGTGGCGGCGAATCAGACCCCGCCCTCATTCTTGACCAGTTTTTGTACTTTTCTTACACTACATTCATTCTATTATGAGCGTGAGTGGAGCTTTCAGTCTTTGGCTCTGATAGTTTGTTTTTATCGACGTAAGTGAAGAACATCTGCGTGAATTCTTCAGTCTCCTCCATGTTATAGTGAACGAACATTTACAGCGCGTTTTCTGTACATTCATGCAGACCGTCTTCATCTGCCTTAAGATTCTGGCCTGTGGTTATAATCCAAAAGAAAATGAACAAAAACACATTATTTATGGAAAATAAAAATGATATTTTTAGGAATAAAATGGCACAGTTTGTCTCTTTTTTTTTTTTTAAGATGAAGATGTTTCCTGTCTAGTATGGACGCTCCAATCCTGCTTTCAAAGGCTCATCTCTTATATTACTATCTATTCTATATCTATTCTATCTATCTATCTATC
>JAPQRP010000029.1:29265967-29281343 GCA_037367295.1 Apogon hyalosoma | reverse complement strand
TAATTCAAAATTTTTTTTTTTTTTGCTTGATTCAAGATATTTTTTCTCTTAATTCAAGAATTTTTTTTTTTTGTTTAATTCAAGATTTTTTTTTTTTGCTTAATTCAAGCAAAAAAAAATCTGCCATTGGAAAGAGTGAAAATTATCGTGGTCAGATTTCTTGAAATCAGATTTTCCAGATCTATTGTTTAAAAGGTGATTATGTCTTATTTTTAGTGTGATGAGATATTTTGACTAGAAATGAGAAAAATACACTTGGTCAGATTTAGGTTTTTGCAGTGATGAGATTAAGAACCTCTTTTACAAGGGAGTCCTGGCCACAAATACAAAACACAGTTATAAGATCACACAGTTACGACACAAATAACACACACATTTAACAATAAATCATAAGAAAAATGATATTTACACGCAGATTACGAAAAACAAGTGCCTCAACAACTCTCAGTTTGGAATCTATGGTATTAAACATGAGAAAGTATCATAATATGATCTAATTCAGGGGCGTCAAACATACGGCCCGTGGGCCAAAACTGCCCCACTAAAGGGTCCAGTCTGGCCCCTTGGAGGAATTTGTGAAATGCAGAAATGCCACTGAAGGTATTAACAGCCAAGGAAGTTAAAATCATTTTAAGTGGATCAGACCTGTAAAATACGATCATAATAACCTGTAAATAATGACAACTCTAAATTTTTGTAAAATTGCATGGAAATATTTACATTTACGAACTATTTTCACAAAAAATGGCTAAATCTGACCAAATATGAACAACCTGAAATGTCTTAAGAAAAATAAGTGTAAATCTGCCAATAGTCTGCCTGTTGACATAATGACACTTACACATTTTCCCTCTTTTTCACTGTAAAGTTAAATGACAATGTTTACATTCACGAACTATCCTTCCACAAAAAATGTGAATAACCTGAACAAATATGAACATCAAATGTCTTTATAAATGTAAATTCAATTTTAACATCATTTTGTTAACGTTTCTCAAGTTTTTGTTCATTTTTGTGTGTGTTTTGCTTTTATTATGATCATATTTGTTGACTTTTTGTTATTTTTTTTGTTTATTTCTCTTCGTTTTGTTCACGTCTCTCAAATTTGTGTTCGTTTTTGTCAAGTTGTGTTCTGGTTATTCTTTATTTTGTTCATATTGTTTTTTTGGTAATTGTGTTCATGATTCTCAAATTTCTCAAAATCACTAAATGTTTTGTGTATTTGTAGATCCACTGTGATCTTTAAGTTGTTATGAAGATGTTTAAATGATAAACTGAGGCAGAATATTGTTAAATTTGCACTTATTTTTCTTAGGAATTCCCAGGTTGTTCATGTTATTCTCATTTTTTAAAGGATACACTCTAGATGTAATTATTTTTTTAAATTTCCATGACCTTCATATAAGCAACACCAAGTGACAAGAAAACGTATGTACATTAATATACAATATTTACATTAAATCATCATAATGTGGGGGAAGGGAGGGGGTTGTCCTGTCTTGGTTATGTAAATGTTTTGTGTGGTGAAGTGTGTAAATGTAGATGTAATGTAACTTTTTTCACTGTTGTTATTTTCCTGGTCCGGCCTGTCGTAGATCTTAACGTGGCCCCTGAACCCTGGTCAAATCGAACTCTTCTGTCTGTTTTCTTCAGTTTACATGAGCTGGTGAAACACGAGGAGAACGGTCTGATCTTCAGAGACTGGCGGCAGCTCGTCGATCAGCTCCAGGTCAGACTTCCAGCCCATTCCGTCCTGTTTCTGCTCAGCCGTTTTCTGAATCTTGCGGTTTGACTTCTGTCTGTCGGCGTCTCCAGGCTCTCCTGTCAGATTTCCCCAGTTCAGACGGCAGACTGGGCTCGTTCAGGAGGAAGCTCCGAGCCAGCAGGGAGCAGCGCTGGGACGACAACTGGGACCAGAACGTCCTGCCTCTGATCACCAGTCAGTGATATGAAGAGGGACGGCCGGTTCAGATGTTTACAGCCGCTGTAGGTACGGTTTTTATTATAGACAGAGACAGAAATGATAGGAAAGTTACTGAAGAACAAAGTAGGGAGGAGTCGCAGGTTTCCACAGAGCAGACAGGATTTACTGACTTTAAAGCCCTGAACTCAGCTGAATATCACTGCACACACGTCAGGTTTTAATACTAACCCCTAAAGACCCAAAACTATTACATGGCAACTTCCAAATTGATTTTATCACCATTTATTATAATATTATCCTCTTCCATTTTGTATTTTTCAGTGACAATCCAGCATTTTCCTGTATTAAATTCACTGATTGTGTTGATGTTTATGAAAACTCAGTAAATGCGGTGGTTATTATATCAAAACTGAGGACAGAGACTTCATCAGCAACGTAAACCCAGTGTGTCCATCCACTGTCATTGATCCAACTCCGTGGGTTTTACTGGTGAATCAGTGTTGTAGAAGATGACGGTGTTTCCACGGTAACTACGGAGCCTCTGAACATCCAACACTGGAAAAAAATCCAAATCTTCCCAAGTGTATTTTTCTCATTTCTAGTCCAAATATCTCATCGCACTTAAAATAAAACAAAATCACCTACAGAGGAACTTTTCAGTGAGATATAAGAACTGATTTATAGACAGTCGATCTGGAAAATCTGACCAAGATACTTTTCACTTGTTCCATTGGCAGATTTTTTTGCTTAATTCAAGATTTTTTGCTTCATTCAAGAATTTTTTAATATTTTAACTAGAAGTGAGAAAAATACACTTGGTCAGATTTAGATTTTTTTCCAGTGAAATGGGTCATATCTGATGACCACAAAAAGATGACAAACTGTATTTTGCACTAATTATTGACATGTATTGATAGGATCAGTGGATCAATAGGTGTTAAACAGTTTAGATCAGTAGATGGTTTTGGTCGCTGGTGGATGTTTAGGTTTTTAAGGGTTAAAATTAATTCATGGTTCAAAATGGTTAAAGAAATAAGTGAACTTGTGTGAAGGATTGACGATTTTTTTTTTTGTCTTAGTAACTGAAAAGGAAACTTGACAGTATGGTGTGGATGAATAACATTAATGTTACTTTAAGTTACAAACCTGTTAAAAGAAAGAAAATGTCATTTAAAGATGAAGTTTTTTTTTTTTTTGTCTGGGGCAAATTTCATGTCAAACTTTCATTTTCTAGTTTCTGACTCTTTAAAATGGGTTTGTACTGCAGTGAATTCTGGGTAACTTAAAGTCTTAATGTCTGCTACTGTTAAAATTAAAGGCTTAGGTTGAGGTTAAGGTGGTTTTATTTGAATTAAATCTGATTCACTGTCAAATGTACAAAACTCTTCATTCCAGATGTTTTCCCTCCATCAGAGCACTTGAATGTATAAACACTATTTGATACTGATGTACATTTGTAAATAAAATCTTTATTGTTCTACAGTTTAGTCATTTTATGTACAGTTTGATCATTTCTATAACGGAGACTTGGTTGTAAGGGAACACATGACGGACTGGATCTGGGATCACATGATGGCTGATCCCTGCGTTTTCTGTCAAAAAACAAGAAACAAGAGAAGTCAGATAAGATTAGACAGACACTAAACGCACTGCAAAAATCTAAATCTGACCAAGTGTGTTTGTGTCATTTCTAGTCCAAATATCTCATCACACTTAAAATCAGAAAAAAATCACCTAAAGAGGAACTTCTGAGTGAGATATAAAGAACTGATTTTAGACAATAGATCTGGAAAATCTTATTTCAAGAAATCTTACCAAGATCATTTTCACTTGTTCCATTGGCAGATTTTTGTGCTTGAATTAAGCAAAAAATCTGCCAATGGAACAAGTGAAAATCATGGATCCATGTGGTGATTAATTGGTGGTTTTGGTCCATAATGCCCCCTGCTGGTGGCAGTTTGAATATCAAAGCTACATGGAACCCCTTAAAGCAGAGGTGTCAAACATGCGGCCTGTCGCCAAAGGGTCCAGTCTGGCCCCTGGGATGAATTACTGAAATGCAAAAATGACACTGACGATATGAATCATTTTAGTTCAGGTTCCACACACAGACCAATTTAATCTGAAGTGGGTCGGATCAGTAAAAACTATCATAATCATGTCATTTTACCGTATTCACACTAAAACAAATGATCATTTCACAAAAACACAAATAACCTGAACAAATATGAACATTTTGAAATGTCTGAAGTGCAAGTTTACCAATATTCTGTCTGTTATTAAATGTTTTGTGTATTTGTAGATCCACTGTGATCTGTACGTTGTAATTTATGTGTAAACTAGAAAAGCACTCGCGCAGATCACCCCCCCCAGTATCAACACTTCCTGAAAATTTCATCAAATCCTTCCATAACTTTTTGAGTTATTTTGCTAACAAACAGACAAACCCTGATGAAAACATAAACTGTAATAATATTATTGTATTATATTGTTAAAATTACACTTGTTTTCTTTAGACATTTCAGTTTGTTCATGTTATTCATTGTTTTAAAGGATAGTTGGTAGATGTAAACATTTTCATCGCATAATTTAACTTTTCTTTTTTCTCTAAAACATAGAGGAAAGTTTGGAGTTGACATTATTTCTATATTATTCTGTTATTATTTCACTGGTCTGACCCACTTCAGATCAAATTTGGCTTAATGTGGAACTGAACTAGAATGGGTTTGACAGCTCTGCCTTAAAGACTAGGTTCATGTGACGGAAATATTTAACAATGTAAAAGAAAACAGACAAACATTCTGGGAGGTTTTGATTAGTTATTTCTTTGTTTTTTTTTCTAATTATTTTGTTTTCAGCATACGTTCAGTTTTATTTCCGTGTCTAAAGCGAGTTCTAGTTGTGACAGACGCGCGCTGGCTCAGCTCCTTCCTCACCCAGCTGCTGTTTGAAGCTGCTGTAGGTGTCTGGGTTTCTAACGGTGGAGCAGATCAGGACGTCAGGAGACGAACCCTTCAGGACCCTGGACAGCAGCTTCACCAGACTGACCACGACGTCCGGGTCATAGACGACGTCTGCACAGAGACACAGAAAACCCAGCGCGGTGAGAAGACGACGGACAAAGAGGGCCGATCTACGTCCAAAAGAAAAGACTCTGACCTGCGGCGATGACGGTATCTGCTCCGACCGCCCTCAGCTGCTCGTCCGTCACCGTGGACCAGTCCAGCTCCTCCACTCGGACCGTCTGCCTGTCCAGTCCGTTCAGGTCCACGTTGTCTCTGAGTTTCTGCAGGACGGTCGGGTGGCAGTCGCTGAACACGTACGTGGACGGTTGACAGGATCGACAGATGGCGATGCCGGTCAAACCCACACCGCTGCCCAGCTCCAGAACAGTCCTGAAAGACGACGGAGCCGCAGATGAGACACTGTTTTAGTTCATGACAGAACATGGCAAACAACTCTCCTAATTACACCTATACGGCAGATATTTCTAATTTACTGAGGAATAATAAACTAACACGTGCCTTTAAATTAGACCTGCATGATGTGTGTGATTACTGTGGACAATACTACTACACTAGAAGGACACAAGTATTCGGAAATGTTGATGTTTTTATCTCAAATCAGCATAAACAGGACATCTTACAGCTGTAGACATGATGTGTCCCAATAATTTTGTCCATAAAGTTTATAAACATTAATATTTCCTTAAAGTTTACAGATAGAACATTTGAAATCATAGTCATGGATATTTAAAAAAAAAAAAAAAAAAATGCTGAGAGAAATTAAGTCAAAACTATCTCTGAGGCTTTTTGGAAACAAAGATAATTTAAACTAAACTAACCAATGCAATGATTTTATCTCAATATAAAACTACATTATAATATTAGTCATTATTGTTTTTATCCCAGACCCCTGTTAGAAAAGAAACACCTGAATTCAACATGTCCACAGACTTTTGTCCACATATGTAATTAAACCCTGAATCCTCCTAAATCTGGACCTTTCATTTGCAGCCTTTGGTGATTATATAATTGCCCCGACCTGTTTTTGAGGATGGAAAGTTTTTATTTAAGTTTTTTTTTTTAATTCAAATTTTTATTCAAAACAGTTTCACAACATATTACACAGGACATCACTGATACAAAGCACACTGTTCTCTTTTTTTTCTTAATTTTTTAAGAAAAAAGGGTGTCAATATTGCTCACAGGAAGAAGCAAAAAAAAAAAGTAATCTGTGAATCTTTGTTGCATGAACATCGTCATAAATATAGACTTTCTAGTGCAATACATAGACAAGTAATTTGTGAAAATCAGTGCTTTTCGTGGTCATCCTACTTCTGCAGAACAATAACATGAATAGTAATAAATATTATATATGTGATCAAACATATTTACTTACACACACTCACATTTATCTACATGTATAAATGATTGTGGGCATGTCCAAATTTGTTAGTATTTTAATGTGAAAATGCTCAAACTAAAAGGTTATAAAACTGATGGAAGACATCATGGTTACTATTTGTTTTATTGGACAGTCACAGAATTCACTGCCTAATAAGAAAATAAACTACTGAAGTCAGTCCTCCTGTTTTTGTCCCCGTTAATATTTCTTTACTGAGCAGGATCGGCCTTGTACATCCAACAGAATCACACACATCAGTTTAAAAACCGTCACAACTGACAATGATCACACAAGGAATTTGGATCCATCTGAAGGAACATGATTGTGTGACGTTAACGGTGACGCAGACCCAGCTTATTTTTTGTAAAATGACACATCTCCTTATAATGGTTCTATCCTATGGTTTCTAGAACATAATGATAATGACTTTGCAGATGTTTCATTCATTTTATAGATATTTTAATAAACAGTGAACAAATGGAGCCTCTTAAATATGCAAAGTGTTCTAATAATTTTGGCCTCCTTTGTGCATAAAGCGGTGTGTGCTGTGTGAGGTTCTGGTTTACTGATACCGGTCCCTGAAGGTCTGCTGGTGGTCCAGAGCCCACTCTGTCAGGTGGAGGGCAGCCTCCCATGTGACCAGACCGGTGGTTCCCTCTGAGATCAGAGCGACGCTCTCTGATAGGCTGACAGCTTCACCACACGGCTGAAGGACAAGGACGCAATAAGTTCAATACAGTAGTAGTAGCAGTATTAGTAGTAGTAATAGTAGTAGTAGTGATAGTAGTAGTAATAGTAGTAGTAATAGTAGTAGTAGTAGTAGTAGTAATAGTAGTAGTAGTAATAGTCATAGTAGTAGTAATAGTAGTAGTAGTGGTAGTGGTAGTAGTAGTAATAGTAGTAGTAGCAATAGTAGTAATAGTATTAGTAGTAATAGTAGTAGTAATAGTATTAGTAGTAATAGTAGTGGTAGTAGTAGTAATAGTAGTAGTAGCAATAGTAGTAATAGTAGTAGTAGTGATAGTGGTAGTAATAGTATTAGTAGTAATAGTAGTAGTAGTGATAGTAGTAATAGTAGTAGTAATAGTCATAGTAGTAGTAGTAGTAGTGATATTAGTAGTAGTAGTAATAGTATTAGTAGTAATAGAAGTAGTAGTAGTAGTAATAGTCATAGTAGTAGTAGTAGTGATATTAGTAGTAGTAGTAATAGTCATAGTAGTAGTAATAGTAGTAGTAGTGGTAGCAGTAGTAGCAATAGTAGTAATAGTAGTAGTAGTGATAGTGGTAGTAATAGTAGTAGTAATAGTCATAGTAGTAGTAATAGTAGTAGTAGTGATAGTGGTAGTAATAGTATTAGTAGTAGTAATAGTCATAGTAGTAGTAGTAGTGATATTAGTAGTAGTAGTAACAGTATTAGTAGTAATAGTAGTAGTAGTAGTAATAGTAGTAGTAGTAATAGTCATAGTAGTAGTAATAGTAGTAGTAGTAGTGATAGTAGTAGTAGTAGTAGTAATAGTATTAGTAGTAGTAGTAGTAGTAGTAATAGTCATAGTAGTAGTAGTAGTAGTAGTAGTAACAGTATTAGTAGTAGTAGTAATTGTAGTAATAGTAGTAGTAGTAGTAATAGTCATAGAAGTAGTAGTAGTGATAGTGGTAGTAGTAGTAGTAATAGTAGTAGTGATAATGGTAATAGTAGTAATGATAGTGGTAGTAGTGATAATAGTAGTAATAGTAGTAGTAGTGATAGTGGTAGTAGTAGTATTTGTTCAGACAGGTTTGTACCAGTACGTAGGTTTTGTAACACTCTGTGGCCTCCTCAGCTCCTAAAACCTCCGCCAGAGCATCGTACAGCTCGTCTAGAGGATCACAGTCCGCTGCCTCCAGCTGTGAACAAACCCAACAAACTTCAGACTGATTCAAACTTCAACTCTGAAACACTGCGTTGATCCTCTTAACATGAACATCCGACCCGTCTGATGAGCTCTGAGATGAACAAGCGCCTGTATCGAACCGATGGAGGAAACTTCCTGCACAGAGGATGAAAACACGTCTGAAAAGAGCAAAAACCAGCACATTAGCGTTTATTTTATGAAGACTCAGAGCTGTGTCTATGATGAACTAAAACCAGAACAGGCTCACGTACCTGTTTCAATATTTCTGAAATGATTTCTGATGATTTGTTGCGTTCAAGGTCTTTTTCAACAAACTGTAAAAGGAGGAAATGATTAGATTCAAGTGTCTACAGTCCATTCTGTTGTGTTTCAGTCTTTAAATGTGTGTCAGCTTATATTTTAATGGATGTAAATGGAATGAAAAGGATCTAAACCCTATCAGACCAAATCCAGATCTGGACCTGGTCGAATTCCATCCCCTACACTTTAACTGTATCTTTTAAAGAAAATGGACATTTGACTACTTTTTCAAATCTACACCACATCAGACCAGGTTCAGATCCAAAACCACTGTATTTACACTGTTTGAATCTGGACTAAATTATCTACAGACACTGAAGATGTGACACATTTATTCGAATCAAAAACGGATTTTAATCTGTCTGAGTGGGAGTGTCTGACTTAGGTTTGTCACATATTTTGATGGTTTGATTTTGAAAATATAGAAGAAGAAAAAAAGGGGACATTTTATTTTTTTTTCCTCTTCTTCCAGACCACATCAGAAGAGGTCCAGGTCCAGGTCCAAGTCCAGCAGAAAAATACATATTTCTAATCTGAGTTCCTTCTTTCTTTTTTTTGTTTTTTTTTTGTTTTTTAGATAATTTTATTTGTGGTTTTTCAGCCCCATCACATGGCTGTATCATGCTGTGTGTACACTTTTACTGCCCTTCCTTCTTCCTTTTCAAACGTCTTAATAATCTTTTCTTTCTCTCACCGTCCAGGGGAAAGAGCCCAGACGACTCATAGCGAGGAAAGGCGTCTGAAAATCCCGCAAAATATCTGGGTTTCCTCCCCCGGTTCGGTCTGAGGTTCGGTTCTGCTGCTCGGCGCTCATCTTCGACATGTGTTTGTTTACTTCCGGCTTACCCAGAAGGCAGCGCGGTCATGTGACCTTCTGGGTAGTGTAGTTTTGTTTGAAGTTTTACGTTTTTTTTTTTTCTTTTTTTTTTTTTAAATGTTTTACCCTATCGTTAATATTTAATAGAGCTGCGACAATCAATTCTAATACATGAATCTATACTTATTTCGGTAAATTAACTTTTTTTATTAGGAAGAAAGAGTTCAAATTTTCTGATTCCAATCTTTTATTTGACAATATTCTGGTTTAAACGTAATATGTCTGAGTCAAGACAAGACATAAAGTATTTGGATTTGGGAAACACATAACAACGTTTTCTGACATTTTAAAGCTTAAACAACTAATAACTTTATTTAAAAAAAAAAAAAAAAAAAAAAGATTACTCAGCAGCAAAGATTACTTGCAGACCTGCTTCCAAAAATTAATTACTTTGTGTTTAATGGATAATGAGGTGTCTTGCTAATTTAATGCTGCTCAATAAAATACAGATAACTACAATCTATATGTATGTGTTCTTTTAGTTCTAACTGTCAATATAACTGTTGTTTTGCTGATGAAGTGTCTGATTAGCAGAATGTGTTTGTTCTTCTCGGTCTGTTAGAGTTTTGTCCCGCCCTTTTCTTGCTGTGTCACTGCAGAAGGAGATAAATCTGTTAACAGTTGGGACAACTCCTCACTCACTAACAACTGACCCATCACAGGTAAGTGGACCGAACTATTTTTTACCATTATTTTTTTTTACTGTTAACATGTGAAATTAAGATACTCTATTAATAAGTGTCCAGTAAATGTAGCTATACATACAATGAAATCAATTACAAGTAAAAGATTTTCAGCCATGTATTATCAGTCAAATTCAGGTAACCATGAGAAGTAAAAGCTTACAAAATGACAGTAAAATCCCTGGCAGCATTTTGTTTTCATATAATATGCCTTTAGATCCATGTTACTGCTGAATTCAGGTGTATTTTCAGCTGTACACGTTCAGACTTTTTTCAGCTTGGTGATGATTTATTGACTTAAAAAAGGGAGAACTTGGCACTCCAACCCAATAAGGAAAGTCTTCATCTTTCATTTTTATCACAATCACATTTTGAGATTGGATTTCAATGGATGAAAAAACTGAAATCTAAAAATGAAATAAAACTGTCAGACAAATTTAAAAAACAAAAACAAAACATCAAGTACAGGTGCTTAAAATGACTTTTTTCCTCAGTTTTCCTCAACAGATTCCTCAGTAAAAATACTTACAACACACCACTAGTATGAACATATGATCAAAATTCTAATGTCCTGCATTAAAAAGCATTATAAAGACATGAAAGTTGCATTATTACATGATGAGAATGATAAATAATTGAATATATAAATAGTTTAGTTCTATAAACATATTTGTAAGGTTTTATACACTCTGTGACCCTCATAAGGAATAAGCGGTTCAGAAATTGAATGGGTGTAGTTTTCCCACCTTTACTGATGTGTATTTAGGGTCTTTAAAAAAAAAAAAGTTTTAAAGGAACTCTTTGTCTCATTTTGCATTTTCTTCGATTGTTGTATTTTGAGACATGCAACTGCAAAGTTAAAGAGAAGTTAAAGAATAAAACGTAACATCACTTCTTCATCAGTTCGACCATGGTTCAGGACATAATACACAACATATCATTTAAATAAAATCTCTGAATTCAAGCTCTCAATTAATTAAAGCGCGCTGAGTACATTATATCGATAAATATATATATTTTTTTTAATAAATCCAAAAAGTCTCGACCTTGGTTTTTTTTTTTCGTCTATTTTTTTAATACATGGTTCTGGGACTTGTGTTTCACCCGGACCGTTTTATGTGAAGGACTGTCAACAAACAAGATGGCGGCGGTCGGTACATAGTGGAATATACTTGAGAAAAGGTGAAAGCTAGTGCTGGCGTTTTTAAAGGTAAAACAATGGGTTTATCTCTCTTATTTTGTGTATTTACGGATGTTACAGAGTTTAACTTAACTATTGTATTATTTACCTTCTACTGACTTACTAAGGTTAACTTTAAACACTTTTCGGTGGTGAATTTGTTAGATTTTAAGTGGATTTTAGCACAAATGTTAAAGGGGTTTGTCATTTTCTTCTGGTAAGGCTCATGCACTGTATCTTTCCTTACCATGGTTAGTGTATATTTTATATTCGCTTGTTAAGTGACATTTCTAGCCCTGAAATCGATGTAATTCCCGCCTCGGGCTGTCTGTTCCGCCACAGTAACTCAACCCAAACTCAATATTTGAAGGACACAAAAGGAGGACAACCGCTGAAAATACAACAATTAACATTCTGACTATCATCAATCCCTCTTTTAACATCACCTTTTAGATCTTATTATTGTCTCTGAATGACAAGGATCAGATTTATAAGTTGACGTATAGTAAGTATAACTATTTATAAGAGAACTTCAACTTTCAGTGTTTCTGTTCAGCATATCATACAGGAGAAGTATCTGTTTGGTGCTTTGTTTCTACGAAGAAAACGTTGTTCTCTGTTATTTAACCACGAAAAGATGTGGTTTTTAATACTTTTACTGGACACTGTCATTATTAGGCCATTGTTCATTTATTGGGTGATCGTCACATCATCTACTTGTCATAACTTATGAATTATATTTTTTAATAATCTTAAATGATATGACATGAATTTTTTTCTTCCATCTTTAAATGATAATTTTGGTCTGCAGGTACAAAGTAAATGCATTTGCAGCTTTACTAAATCTTTACTTGTTAGTAATGAATGAAGGACTTGTTTATTATCATTTTGAATCTATAATATCGAGGGGTACAACCAGTGATTATTTTAGGGGTTGATGAATCATTTTGTCTAAAAAATATTAGAAAATGGGGAAAAATGCTTTTCCCAAACCCAAAAGGACATCTGTAATTAATGTTCCAATTACTGTCACAGAGTAGGAAGACTCAAGAAAATATTCACATTCAAGAATCAGAGAATTTTTGCTTTTTTCTTCTTTAAAAAAGTGCTCAAAGTGAGTTATCAAAATAGTTATAGATTAATTTTGCAGAAACAACATCCAGATGTACAAGCACAAACCACAGACCTTACCCTTTTTCTAAGATACTTTTTTTTTTTGTTGATACTTGATACAAAATGACCTGTTTTTGTTTTAACTCTTTCTCAGACTTTCAGAGTTGAGCTTCAGGCTGAACTCTTCTCTGCAGTTAAGTCATGGTGCTGAAGATCTTCTTCCCTCAGTGCTGTAACCGGGCCGACAGTGGGCTGCTGGTGGGACGATGGATCACGGGACACGATTCGGCGGTGGTTCTGGCCGTCATCCACTACCCCTTTATCCCCAGCCAGGTCAAACAGTACATCCAGCAGGTCAGTGACACTTAAAATGAAACACTGGGTTCCTCTTGTTATCAGATTGTACTGGTTTTATTATTATTATATCAGTAAGGCTGTTTGATATCACAAGTCCCCTGATATCAGTCATGCCATATCCAGATAACAAAACATAACACAATGAAGCACCAAGAGACATATTGTCATAAAGAGTGTGATCTGTTACTCGGTGGAATAATCACTAGAGCAGAATGTGAGTCATACATATATCGACTTAATCAGGTAGCCTTAATTTAAAGTGTTTGCATATGTATTTATTTACATGTTTTGTCTCTCTTTTTAAATATAAATCAAACTAAATTTTCATTTTCTTTTTAAGCCTCCAGCGGTTTTGTGTTTGATCCAACTGTAAACTCAAAAGGCTTGCTCATGACCAGAATTTTGTTACTATCCTGTGACATTTTACTTAAGGATATTGACTCTTAATCACTAAAATGATCTACATATGATTATCTTTGCCTCCAGAGATGCATACAGAGTTATTTTTGTAGATAATTATCTCAATCTTTTACTAGTGATGTTTTTTTAATGGATTTAGACACAAATCTTTGAAAATTGATATATTTCTCTGCCTTCCCTCACATATGAAGCTTGTTGCTAACTCATTCTTAAAGACACTGTTCTGTCGTCTGTGCAGATGCAGGCTCAGAGTCGGGTTGAACTGTCGGTGCTCGGGTCCTGGAGTTTACCCAAAGAGGGTCAGGAGGGCATGGAGAGCTTCCTCAGGGACCTGAGCACCATCTTCCCCCAGGAACGCTGGCTCCAGATCAGCCGACAGATGGGCAAGATGGGCTTCACCTGCCAGGTCCTGGACCGGGATCAGAGTAAGAGCAGACCACCTGGAACATGTGGGGGTCTATAGAGCTCTGGGTCAGGGACTGATGGGAAATGTTACAGTCACTTTTGGACTTTAAGTTTCAGTTTTTACATGTCAGTTTAGATGAATGAGCACTTATTTTGAGGTTTCAGAGGGTTTTATTCATTACATTGGTTCAGTTTTATAATTGATTGTGGTTTTCTTTGTTGTTGTTGTTTTTTTACTTTAAAAATCATCAGCAAACACAGACAAATGTGGTTCCACAAACAGTATTGCCCCAAACTACTATATGCTACTTTTTAGATATGACACAATTTCTGTGGTGACCAAGAAAACATGCAAACACATGAAGCAGAAGAAAATTAAGAAAACTTTTGTTGTTAAATTCATACAGTTTGATGAATTTGCTTGTGTTTCACCTGTTTGCATGTTTACAAGCTCACAACAGGTACAGTAGGTTGTTAAATAGTTTTGATTGATTTACAATAACAATCTTTGTATGCCTGTATATGGAACATGCAACAAAAACTGAAATTCAGTCTCTGTGTTTATCTCATTACTGTCGGTCCAGGAAATCAAACTGTTTACAAGGCAATTGTCCAACCTTACCGCTAGATTATATGGGAACACTTATGGAAACTGAAGAAGATATGATAGAATGCATCAAATATGATTGACCCAACCATTTTATTTAAGGTCTTATATCAATAAAATACATAGAAGACAAAACAAAGTGGATTTGACCTGAGATTCTATTCAATTGTAATTCATCTTGCATTTTTTGTAGTATTTTTATTTAATTTTTATTTCAGTTTCAGTTGTAACAGAATTATTAGAGCTTTTTAATCACTGTGACATTAAGAGTTAATTGTGTTTTTTGTTCTGTCAGATGGAAAAGTAGTGCAGCAGGCAGTAAAAAAAGAAAAGAAGGAAGTGGAAGACGATGATGAGGGCCCAGAGGAACAGGAGAAGGAGGAGAAGGTGATCTTCATCCACTACGAGCAGAGGAAGGTGATGCTGTCAGAGCTTCATCGTATTGAGAATGGCGTCCCCGCCCCCAAAGCCGATCCACCGTCTGAGCTGAGCCAGGTACAAGACGCAGAAACAGAGTTTAATGTTTCATTTTTGACTGAATGTGTGAAAAGTCTGAGCTTTGGTTTTGTTCCATTTCTCCTTCAGATGTTTGAGACGGTGGCGAACAGTCAGCCTCTGTTCTTCATGGATAAATACGACGACGGGCCACTGAAGTCGACTCACTGGCAGTCTGAGGGCCGCGAGGCCAGCATCATTGTGGAGCTGCTCAGACAGGCGTCCGTCCCGCTGTGTCTGCTCATCAGCTGGATGCTCTCCATCTGGACCTGGATCTGTAACCTACGGTGAGAGCAGGAACAAAGATCTAACACCCAAAAGTACCTTCAGATCTGTCTGTAACTGTGACTGAGGAGGACAGCTCAGATATGAAAAGATTTATTTGAACTACAAATGGGATAAATGACAGCCGATCCGCAGAGCAAGATTAGATTAGATTAAATTAAATTAGATAGAACTTTATTGATCCCTTGGGTAGAACCCCCAGCAAATTAAGGTTCCAGTAGCAGCACAATGAATGTTTAATATATATATACAGTTGCAGAAAAAATTATTAAACCGCCCTTGTTTTCTTCAATTTCTTGTTCTTTTTAATGCCTGGTACAACTAAAGGTCCATTGGTTTGGACAAATATAATGGTAACAACAAAAATAGCTCATAGTAGTTTAATTTCAGAGCTGATATTTATCCATTTTCCATGTTTTCTTGATAATAAC
>JAPQRP010000029.1:29207477-29243662 GCA_037367295.1 Apogon hyalosoma | reverse complement strand
GCTGTTCACAAACACTCTCCATCTAATCTGACTGAGCTTGAACTGTTTTGCAAAGAAGAATGGGCAAAAATTTCAGTGTGTAGATGTGCAAAACTGGTAGAGACAGACCCCAAAAGACTGAAGCTGGAACTGCAGCAAAAGGTGGTTCCACAAAGTAAATACTCAGGGGGGGAGCCTGAATACTTTTGCACACCACCCTTTTCAGTTTTTTATTCATTAAAAAAAAATTAAATCATGTATCATTTTCTTTCTACTTCACAATTGTATGACACTTTGTGCTGGTCTTTCACATAAAATTCCAATAAAATATATTTATGTTTGTGGTTGTAACATCACAAAATGTGGAAAAGTTCAAGGGGTATGAATACTTTTGCAAGCCATTGTATATTCAATTTTGATATGAAGATTTCAAAAAGCTCTATCTTGAAAGTGTTTAGAGATAAAGTCATACTGTAAATGAGAAAAATATTGAGTATGACCTAAAGTTCATGATGGGAGTAAATTTACAAATTTAATGTGCATATTGTGACATTCTAGGGCAGCGGCCAAATTAGATTGTGTTACTTTTGGTAAAATTGAACTTTGAACATATTTACATGGAAGTTTTCTGTGTGTTTTTGGTTTTTTGCCATCTTATCCTAAAAGTAAACTTAAACATTAGTAGAAAGTAAAATGCAGTAAGTTTTAATAGCTTTTTAGCCAAGCAGCAGAATAGCCAAATCTATCCTTATCGATCCAAACTACAACTTAATAAACTTTACTTACTTATATGAATAAACTTTACTTATTTATTTACTAAACCAGCTCAGGACCACGCCTTTCAAACTGGACTTTCTTCTTCACTTTTAATAGGATCGTGCCCTGAAATGGTGTTAGGATTGAAGGGGTACATGTCTGCCATCCATTGGTGGGAGGTGATAAGATTAGTTAACTCTATGTGAAGCTATGGTCTGTTTCATTCAGTTATGGTGCTTGTCACAATATTGCAACTTTGACACTTTAAAGGGTTAACAAGTTCTAAAAGCAGCCACGGAAGAACTCACGGGGCAACTAAATAATCTGTCTTGAGACAAAGCAGTTCACACCAATGCCCTTCTGACCACAATGCTGTGAATTTGTTTCATCTTATTGTGAAAGTTTGGTCTTAACTGAGTTTGTCTCAGCTTGTCTGTGAAATCAATGATGAGAGCAAGTTAAGAATCAGTAAAAGAAGCTCAAATGATGCACACATTTCAAATTATGTAAAGAAATACTGTGCCACTGTAAACATCGATTATTGAGCTTTAAACATTAAACTGGTAAATTCATTCATACATTAGATCAAACATTGTCACTTACACTATAGCATAACATCTAGGTCTATTCAGTAATAATCTCTGCACATCTTCATAAGTTACTGTAAGTCTTTAAGTCTCTATAAGAGGCTAGCTTTACTATAATATGACTACAAATGAGCAGTATGAAAGAAGTACAAAATGGCATGTTCACACCATCTGTACGTACGCTGAACTTACATAAGAGAATATTTGCTTGTACATACAACCTGCGGCACTGAGGCACTGTACAAATATCATCATGACGATATGTATGGGATTACAATATGTACAAACATCATCACCTGTCAGTCACTCTACACTAAAATGTCCAAGATATTTTACTTTTTTACAGACAGTGACATCATTATCCAGCAAGTTAATTACTGGCATTATATTTAATATCATGTTCCATACCATACACAGAATAAACTGGACGGAACTGCTGTTGCTGCTTATCAGTGCTGGAGCAAAGACTGTATGACCCTAAGTTTAGATACTAGTGGAATAATCCCTCAATATTCATGGAAACACAGAAAATGTAAACTGGAATGGATATCTGAAATGGAATATATTTTTAAATTAACATGTCATTTCTGTATTTCTATTTACCACTACATGTTGTATTTTTGTTGTGTTGTGACTGGATTTTATGTGAGCTGCTGGATATCTTAAAGTTCTTCCATTAGGATGGATAAAGTATCATCAATTCTATTCTACTCTATTCTATACTGATTAATAATAATAATGTGGATGCCACGTTTAAGGCAAGATAGTGCTTAAATTACCAATTTTTTCAATAAAAGTGAAATGTGAACAGATGGACCTACTGAAGCCGGGTCCTCCATGTCCATGTCCCGGGTCTCTTGGTCCTTAAGAAGTAAAAACAGATATCAGTTTGAGGACAAGAAACCTGAGAATTCACAAACATACTGCATATGCTATAAACTGTAACATGATAACAACTGTACTATTTCTGAGTAACATAGGACTGTCTTAGTGTGACTACACTTTAATGTCCCAAACACTTCCTGTCTTCCGACTATGTCATTAATTCACCTTATTTTATGATTATAAACACTTGTACACAGAACCTAATGAGTTGTTCACATTAACTTCAAATTCCCAGGAGTGTACCAAACAAGATTATCTACATTTTTGGCATGCTGTTTGCCATCTGATAATCACCACCACACCTCTGCCAACAAACTATCTGTTTGTTTTTCAGGTGCAAATAAGGTCTTGTTTAAGTTTCTACACAACCACAAAAGTGAGGTTCTTGACGTTGTTTAAAACAGACCACAGTTCAAGGTGTTGATGCAGTCCTTAAGAGTGCATTAAATTTCTTTTCACACAAACTTTAGCAGTTTTTGGAATGCAGGCCAACAGATTGCAACACAATTCCCTTTTTTAATACATACACGCTGACATGGTGATGCATGTGATTTGTTCTTAGATCTGCTTTTCACAAAGCTGAACAATAGTTTCCAAGAAATAGCCCCTCAACACATCTTTTAAATACCAACATTTTTGTTGCTCTGACATTTTTCAGTCAACAGTTATTCACCATTAACCCGTTCATACCGTAGCTGCCAGTGCTGTTTTTAGAGGTTATCTGATTCTGAAAACCCTTTTGTGTATTTACAGCTGTTTGGACACTGACTGCTGCTTGACTCGCAGCTTCATAATTAACAGTTCATTGTCATGCCTTTAAGCACGTCTTTAAACAGCACCCTTCCATCAACACAACTGTTTTAACATCGGATGGCATCACTTCCTGCACACAGAACAGTCTTGCATCAAACTGATTCTTCTGGGGTTTGAAGAATGTCACTCAGGAAACTGACTGAGCAATAGTGCTGTTACAACAAAACTGTAGTGACTCACTGTGTTTCCAGCAGATTTTGCTGAAATGGACACACCTTTTCCATGACCTTACCAGTAAATGTCATGGAATTTCCAAGCTTGGCATGTTGTCAAGCTAATGATATCAAGTTTCTTTGAGAAGACACTTTCATTGTCTTTGGTGCAGCTTATTAAGTGCAATCTCCATAAAGGTGATGGTCTTATTACTCGTGTAACTCTCTTAAGTATCACTTAAGGTCAGATTTACATCACTCCTGCAACCTACAATAAAAACTATGGGGATTATGTTTTAAATAGAATGTATTTAATTATACTGAAATAATGTCATGTAAGTGTAGCAAAGGTTATATAATAAGAATCACACTGTGTAATTCAAGATATCATTTGTATTAACATTTTAAGTATAATACAGTCTTTGTTGTGAAATCCAAACTCAGTAGATGACTCTGAACACTGAAGAGTGCATGTTTTTCAACTCCACTAAATATATATTAGATAATACATTAGTAAGAGCACCATAACGCTAAATAATGTAAATATTTCAGTTTTCCTACTGCTGCTAATAAGTACTACTGTGTCCTTTAGAAACCACATACTTTATTTTTATAAACAATACAAAGGGAATGATACCTTACTGTAAAATGCTGATACTGCAGTAATGTAATCAAATCTGTTTTTAGAATTCAGCTTGAATTATAAGGGTTCAGCAGAGATTTTGTCCTGAGGGTTTACAGCCATATTGCAATGGAACAATGTTGCCAGTTTCTTACAACCCAAGAACTTTGGTATTAGTTTATCTGTTTATACATAAGTCACCACCTGCTTTATCTTTTCAATATTTAACACATTGTGAGGACTGTGCATTTCACTTTCTAAATGTAAGACCTTTCGTTGGATTCTGACACACTATCACATTCAGCACAGTGGGTTTTTAAGGTCCATAGACCAGACAAGCTCTGAACATCCCTGTGTTCAAACATTCAAAACACTGTTGTACTTCAACATCAAAGATGCCGCATAGAGCAGTGGATGAACTAAGGCTGCAGCTCCCTCTACTGGAGACTGTACACCAGCAATGCCTCTGGTTATCACCCCACTGTACATTAGACCCTGGTGTACTCAGCAGAAAAGGTTTGACCTCCCTGAACCAACATTCACGTTTTCTCAGCAGCTGGAAAACTCGATACACTTCATATTAGCAAACAGTCATCTGTGGATATTTCCAACAATGTTCCGCATAAATTAGCATGTTTTTGTTTTTTTTTTCATGACAAGCACCATAACTTTTTACTTTCTTTGAATAATTGGATCTCCCCTCCCATTAGCTTGTGAACAAACCTTTGTGCTCAGGTGCTTTTTTTATCACTTACCACCAAACTTATTGAATCCTCCACGGTCGCCCATTCTGATGGAGAGGAAGAGAAAAACGACACGCATTGAAGGGCTGGTGCTCACAGCGATTTCTCTCTTTGGGTTGTTGGTTTTGGGTGGGTAACCTTCACTTTCATAGTGTCCCTATTAAACCACCCCTCCTCATTATTACTACTTTATGTCACTCACAGTCTCTTGGGGACAAGAGACCAGTTTAAGGACTTTGTCCTTATGAACATTTGAAATATGAAATATTAGTCAAACTGACTTGTCAGTACCCCTGTATCTCACCAATAAGCCATTAACCCAACCTGAATACCTTGGACCCAGAACAGGTTTTATGTTCTTTTAGTTCTCACACAGCCTTTAGTCTCAAAACAGATTTCTGCAAAAACAGTTTTGGTCTTTTAGATTTGTCCCATTTTCCCAAATTATTGTTTTGTTTTTCTTTCATCTACCTACAAGAAGACTATCAACTATGTGTGGACTCCCCCCATTTGAAGCCAGCCTGGAGAGAGGGTAAAATCCTAGGAGAAGATTCAAACATCAATTAAAGCAGAGTATGACACAGTAATCCTGGTTGGGAGGGTGGTGAGAACAGGTGAGAGAAGCAGGTGATGGCAATGTCTTATGCATGTTAATGAGTGGTCAAACTCAAGACCACTGTTTAGTCCCCACTGACACACAACTAAGTTGTTGTGGATGAACAAATGCTTTTGAGGGTATAAATAATACACCATAATGCCTTTAAACCAAGGTTTTAGTCAAATTAGCTGAATCCCTCCCTCAAGAAAGTTAGTAAATTGAACATTAAAAAAATAAATAAATAAATATTAAAGCTTAGCATTGTTAGATATATACTCCTTTAACTTTAGGTTTTGCTCATTGTGTCTGAATGTGTCAACCACATTACAAAATTAGCTAAAAATCAGAATTCAGTTTTTGAACTCTGCACCCAACAGCACCAGAATTTTTTTTTTTTAAATTCAATCAACCATATCAGCTGATCAACCAAATCAGCTCAAATGCAAATGAAAACAACTGTCCTCTCATTTAAAATCTGTCAAATCCTACTGCTCTGTGTGTTTAACATATCCAAATATTGTGATGGAAGAAAATAGGATTAAATATAGCCTGTAATGGATGAGAACACAAGATGAAATGGAACACTACCTTTTCTGTGAGTTCATCACCAACATTTTGTACTTACAAATACGTACACTTAGTATTGTAAAACCTCTGTGAGAAAAACAAAAACATGAACTTACCAGATTTTTGCTTCACTTGTGACTCCACATCAGTCAGTATGATTTACCTTTATGCCTCAGTTGTTTATGTTTTTTTGATTTCTTAAGAGTGTGCAGAAATGCAGGTTGGAAGACAGAGTGGTTAAGGCTACTAAACCATCTTCATATGTAGTTATTTGGGTATGAGTTGTTCCCCCTTCGAAAAAACTGTGGAGGTCGTACAACAAATTCAGTGTAGTCTTGCAGACTTGGGTTAATAACAGCTTAACCTTTGGTTTTGACTTGAATCGTATCAGAACTTATACGACAATGATGGAAGTTTGAAATTCTTGCCATTTTGAAGCACGACTACAGGTGTCAGGGTGTTTTTGCATTCTGATAATGTGCTATTATAATCTGAACATTTGTCAGAAGGCAAGTGTTTTAGTTCCCAGCACTGGAAAAATGCCTTCCAGAACATTAACAATGCAGAGGTATTTACACAGTATTGCAAAGCAGACTTTCTGTTGAACCACACTAAGGCAATTCACCAAAGAACCAACCCTTTACATGCTAATGTTGCTGTCAGTTCACATAGGTTTGTTAGACACCACTGTCTTTGACTTTCATAAAAGTGCCATATGTTTATGTTGTATTAAGCTTTGTATTTAAGCCGCTGCCTTATTTGTCTTACAGTTTATTTTTCCCCTACACAAATATTTTTATTTTTTATTTGTGATTCCTGAAAATTTGATGCATCTTTGAGAAAGGATCCCATTTTATCTGCCTTACTTTAAAACTTGCAGCTAACTGAACAATAAATATATGGTTGAAGTTCCATACACGTCCTCAAACCCCACCCAGCTACACTTCTTTTTCCAGAATAACTGAGATTCTTGCTTACACTTGTCTGTACCCCACACAGTATCTAATCGATACTGCGCACAGACGTGAGAAGGAAGTGACACCTCAATGTAACGTCTATCATAACAACAGGAAGTTGCATTCAGTTTTTTTTCCCCACATTAACTAGCCCAGCTTGGCATTTTACCAGCCCCGTGCATTTAGGCAGTCTTTACTGTTGAGTCTTGTTGAATTTCCACACATTCACACTTTAGAAAAGACACACAGAAAGTAAAACCTGTTTCTGTCCCATGACTGTTAATGTGCATTTTTGTATGACTGTAATTTGTTGGATATCAAACAGAAACAGAGATAGAAGTTAATTCAAATCTGTTCCAGCTGAAAAATACCTTAAATTTATATTATTAGCATTTATGTATTTACTTATTCTCTCTCTCTGTTACTGAAATTTACAGTGTAGGTACATTTTATCATATTAGACCGACTGACCCCATAACTCAATACAACGGTGAATCCCAGTTCAAGCTGTAACACGTACTGTATGTTCAGACCAGGGATCTATTAAAATTTTTCTAATGAGTCAGAGTTACATTTTCAGTGCACCTGCAAACAAACACCACTTACTTTTGTGATATTCATTGTAAATTGGATTGTGGGTTTGTTTGTCTGACCACCAGCCACCAAGAATTTCACTCACTGAGTTCAAGTGCAAGTAGACCCCAGTATGTATGTTCAGCATGAACTCTGATATCATAGTGAATCACTCACAGACAATTATAGAGATATAAAATGTGTTGGGTTTTTTTGGAGACTGTGCTCACTTCATTTATACAATATCTATGTCTATGCAGCTGAGTAACCGCATCAACATTTACTGTATTATTGTAGCACTTCATCACCAGCCTTTAGTGATATAATATCAATTTAAAATACTTTTACATTTAATATGTACAGCGTATTTACTGTAGATCCACCTTGTTCCATCAATGTCATTCTTTGTAAGGACACCAAGATTAGAATGATGATCAATGCACCGTTGGTCCTTTAACAATCTTTGTGGTAATATTCCCTCAGAGGCAAGTGAAAGGCCAAGAGGCAATAAAATTAGTCCACAAACTGCCTTGCTTAATATGCAGCTGAGACTGTAGACCAGTACTTTGCCTTTTTGTTTTTCTTTTTAGGAGGGTAACGGTATGCAGACATTGTATATTTAGATACCACGTTTTGTATGAGTTCAGTCCGACAGGAAGAAGCATCAGCAATGCCCAAAATGCATAAGGTTCAGTTAGTTTCATTGATTTGGTACAAGCACTAGCTCAAGTTACACTTTTCACGTAGGTCTTGCAGCTTAACAGTCCCCAAATTTTTCCTACTCACCTACATTTTTAAATGGGAAACCATACAAATGTCCTGGCTGCATTCATATGGAAGAACACATAGCCTTGGTCAAATTACAAAGAGCACAATTTGTGACGCAAGAAAATAAATAAGCAACTTTCCAAAGTTTTTTTTCAGGGGACCCACTTTTTAAAAATGAGAAACCAACATTTCTAACATTTTTACTGCCATTTCCACTTTTTTTTTTTTTTTTTCAAAACTGAAAAGGTCAACCATCCATTTCCACAAGAGGTGTACTTAATGTACATCACAACTTTTTTGTATTGAAAATAAATACAGTAGAACCCCGCAGTGCGAGTGCACCATCGTACAAATAATGTGTTTCAAGACCTGCAGCTTCTGAGTATTTTTTTCTTGAAATACAGTGGAAATCCACAGTATGAGCGAGCGTCATACTAGCCGCCACTAGTCAGCACTGAGCTCACACATGCTCCTCCAACAGGAGCAGCCTCCACCCGCTCAGGTCACATGTTCATCTCATTTAGACAACATCACAATTACAAGAGAAAACGTGATCATGATTCTTCTTCAAAAAAAATCCCCTCCTCCTCCCCACTCCACCATCTTCCTCATGTACAGTTCGTCTCATCTTTAAGGTAAATAAAACCAATTAATTTCTTTTGATTTGTCTTTTATTATGTTTTTATAATTGATATTTTCTTTCTAATTGCACTCTTCCTGTTTTAAAAACCCTTAAAAAGGATTGTTGGGTGACTTTTGGGGGCTGGGACAGGTTACTTATATTTCAATTAATTTCAATAGGGAAAATTGACTTGTGAAATGAGTAAATCACAAAACAAGCTCAATCATGGAACAAATTAAACTCCTACTGCAAAGTTCTACTGTACACATGAAATGGTTTTTAAATTAGCCAAATACTGTGTATTGAGATGGAGTTAATTAATCACCTCTTTTATTTATTTTTCCTCACATCAGTAAAGCATACAAAATGTACATTAGCTTTTCATACTTAATTTAGTTTTTGCAAATACAGTCACACCTCTTGTCAATTTTTTTGTTAATATATTTATTTACTTGAAGTGCTTGAGATGTGAATTTGCAACCCAAATTAAATCTTCTGTGACCCCCCCATGTACTTTATATTTTTATATCTTATATTATGACTTAGCCAGATACCAATCAGTTTTACTTAAACTTGGCATACTCCAAACTCGCTGTTCAGTTCCTTCCAGGAAGTTGTAATGTTCTAATAGTCACAGCTAATTGTAAATTCAACCAGCCCCAGTTCTGTCAGACCTTGCAGTTTTATTCATTCACTAAAAATTGCAAATCTGACAAGTTTACCCTGCCTTTCATTGATCATGGCAGTTCACTGCAGCCATATGTCACCAAACTCACTTCTCAGATGCACAGATGCAGACTTTTTTTTGTATTTTTATTTTGTCTTTAATACTGAAATGAACACAATGTTTGCCTTCATTCTTGAGATCTATCAATATCCAGCATATTTTATCATTTCATCTCTGAGTTTTGAAAGAACTGGCTTAATTACTAAGAACACTCAGAGCAGTATGTTGTGATTTTCAATGGACTAAATTGTCTTTGTCTAAAAAAATGAACAACTTTTTTGCACTTTTCACAAAATCCTGTAATTTCATTGCCAAACAACACACCTTAAAAAATTTCGACATGCATCACATGGCTTATATGATAAATATGATAAAGGTTTACAAGGCTCTGTGTGAAATGCTCTCAACAGATATTTACCATATAACTGTATGCACAAAACTGAAACATCTGTAGTGTGACGATTTGAGATGATTACATGGACTGTTACACCCCTACCCCCTCCACACAGCTATGCATGTAACGAGTAAGAATAACTTTACATGCTTAGCTGTACTCAGACTCAGATTCCAGACTTCAGATAAAAATACCTATTGAAACACTTACCCCATGCCTCCTCTTCCTCTTGGTCCACCTCGGCCTCCTCGATCAAAACCACGATCATATCCACCACCTCCTCGACCTCCATATCCACCTCCACGGCCCCTCCCACCACGGCCATCTTGACCTCCGTAACCTCCATCCAGACTCCCGTATGCTCCCCCTCCTCCTCCGCTCATTGGTGGACTTTCATCTCCATATCCTGAGGGGGGATTGAGACAGTCACACTTCTACAGAATAACTGATTTTCTAACAATCAGCGATGCCTCTTTAACACACCGCCTATTTTTGGACCTGTTCTATTTTAAGAGCATAAAAAAAGCAAGATGTGCAAATGATAGCGATACACCAAAAATAAAAAAACAAATAAAAAAAACACAAAATAAACACTTCCTTCGGCAAATCAATCAGCTATGAGCATTTTACTGTTAAAATTTTTCATTGTTATATTGGTCTTTAAAGTCCACTATCAGCTGACTTCTGACACAATGATGAATTTCATTTTTCAGTGCCATAAGCTAATAAACTGATCATCATGTAATTTTATACAAGTCTTATTAATCCATATTAAAGCCATTTTATGTAAAATTTAAAAAATTTTAAAAAAAAAACTCAAAGAAAATACGAAAAATAAATAAATAAATAACTTGGACATCCTTTGGAAAAAAAAAAAAAAAGCCAAAAATTTGCAAGAAACAAACACAGAAAAATAGGAAGTCAGGACAGGCCATACATTATTAAAAATAACACTAACAAATATTAACACTGCTGACCTCCACCTCCACTCTGTCCATACTGGCTCTGCTGGCTGTAGCTTTGTGGAGGGGGGTTGTTGTAACTTGGAGGCTGATTGTAGTGACCTCCATGCTGGGGTGGTTGTTGGTGGCTCCCACCGCTCCCATAACCCCCAGTCTGGCCTCCGCTGCTGCCGTATCCACCTCCACTTGGTCCTCCACTTGGTGGTTGGTTGTAGCCTGGGGTTGGTGAGTTACCTTCAAAACTTTAGAGAGAAAACAAGCATTAAAATGAAACAGCAAACATTTCTGTGTCAGAAATGTATTGGACAGGAAATTAATCCTGTAAAACCTGACCTATTAAAAACTAGCCACAAAATTCAAATTTTTTGGAATCGAAATGTTTATTGGCCCTTTCAACATACTCCAAACAAAAAAAATGTTGCTGTATCCTCTTGTTTATGATTTATTTTTTGTATCACATTCAATAAATTGGGTATTTTTGGCAACTTTTTGCTCACAACGTTAACTTTAGATACAAAAAATTAATTTTACCCGTAACACTTTGAAAATATAGAATATGTCAGTTTTTTTTTTCATAAAACTTATTATACCCTTGAATGGCACCATAATTTCAGTATTTTTCAATTTTCAACTGAATAACAATATAAGTGTTCTTCTTAACGTAACTTTTTGAAAGTGACCACAGACTTTGCTACAAAATGTGGCTGTAGTAGGATGATAATCCACCAGGGGACAGAAAACATATATCAGGTCATTTACAACAAGTTTTTAAGGACACTACTGATCTTGTTGATAACATAAACATCTCAGAATCTGGCATAACAAATATGATACAGGGTTTTACAGGGTTAAGCATGTTTATACGGACAAATCTTTCCATGGCTTGCTTTTACAGTTGCTCTTTCTGATCCAGGGTTTCTGCAGGATTTCATCATTGTAAATTAAAATTTTTGTAAGACTGCTGGGAATATGTCACTGGGCATGGGGTTGCTGGGGTGAAAATACACCTGGGGAAAAGAAGGAGTAGCTGGAGGTGTCTCACCCTGCTGAGGATGAAGAAGGAGGCTGCTGCTGGCTGTAACCGGAGAAGGACGACTGCTGATTGTAGCTCATGCTGGGAGGCTGGCTACTGCTGTTATACCCTCCAGAGTTATAAGACTGACCTGACTGACTATAACCACCCCCACCTTGGTTAGAGGGTGGAGCACCATATCCACCTAGAAGAGGGGAGGATACAAATATTGAATGTGGCAGGAAAAATGTTTTTAATTTGAACAGTTTGTGGATAATTTCTACCTGACTGCGGTTGGCCATAGCTGCCGTATCCTCCCTGGCTGTAGGAGCCTGAGCCACTGTCAGAGCTCTGGTTGTACCCTCCATATCCTTGTTGGCTGTAACCCTGGCCAGAGGACTGACCATAGCCCTGGCCACCACCGCCACCACCTCCACCACTGCTGCTGCCATAGGACCCATAACTGCGAGGAGGTAATATAAATGGTCAAACCCTAAACTACATATCTTATGTAACTGAATTTCAAGAACTTTCACTATGATTTAAATTGAATAGATCATTTTTAAATTAATTTTAATTAAATTAATTTTACATTTTTTAATGCAATGGGCCTCTCATGTCCTCTACACCAAAACCATATGCTCTGTGCAATATCAATAAACACAAAAAGTAATAAAGAACAGCACTTGCACATGACTTCAGGTACATTATATGATAGAAATATAAACAATTTTAAAGTAAAGCACCATTGAAACACAGTGACTGGACTGGACAGTTAGACTCCAGTAGTTTGTATGTTGTATTTTACTGTATACAAGTTTAATGCTGAGCTCATTTCAACTAATTATAGACTATAAGAAGTTGAATCTATAAAAAAGCACCATTTTTTTTATATCATTATCATATGCTTGAAGTGTTTCTGTCACCTGAGACCCATGCATCACTCAAAATTCAGTATTTCCAGAGCTCTAAAACACAAGTTGGCATTCAATTTTGTGATGATGCATTTTTAAGATAATCAGTGTGTTATAAAGCACACCCAATACAAAAATCAAAACATTAAGACATGTTTTTTTAATGGAAAAGAAGAGGATGAAACATGAAACAGTGAGTAGAAACTAAAGCTTTCACACAAGTGGAATAAAACTACACCAATTGCCTCTAAAATGTAACAGAGTAAAAGTAGAAGTACTTAGTTACTGTCCTGCAGTGCATGTGTATAGTCAGTCCTAAAATTGATTATAGATGATACAATCATAATCAACAAATGATCTAAGTACTGTTAACTTCATGGATTATTCCAGAGTTTGTAAATACTCACCCCTGTGCAGAAGTCTGGGAATAATCTACAATAAACACAAATAAATGTCATTTTAGATCATTTTACATGAAAAGTGTTTCTATTTGAATAACAATCACCCATGTAGTAGGAAGATGATAAAATGGCAGTAAACGCAGTAGATGATGGAGGATGCTGGGGTCTATTTTAACCTGGTTGACCGTGAGAGGCGGAGCCGCAGTCAGAAACTGGGTCAGTAGCACAAGTGACCCGCTATTAACAACGAAAAACGATCCATTAAGCTAAATGCTAACCAGAAACATATAACCCATGCACAGTTAACTAGTGTGGTTAGCATTTAGCTTAATGCTAACCACAATATATAACCTATGCACAGTGAATACACGGTTTATACTCACACCTGTAATTAAATATAACCATTTATGAAATATTAATTAAAGCAGAAATGCCGTCTTCACGCTTATAATATTACAAATATATTACACAGATAGCTAATATTAGCTTACATTAGATACGCGTTACGAGACTAGCTAGCATATTCGCCGGTACATGTTTAATATTAGGACACATTTTCTCATAATAGCGACCGGGTTTATACTGGTTACCCTTCCCATTTATTCCCCGATTATATGACATACGTCCACCAACAATATTATAACATCACATGTGAGACTTTAGCTGAGTGTCTTACCGTTAGACGACATTTTATCCAGCAGCCTTTAAACGAAAATGTGTTTAATTGGATGACTGAACCGGAGAGAAAGATAACCAAGATGGAGAAGGATGTGCTACACACCAGCTGCAGTTCATGTCACCGCCGGCAGATGGCGCGTTATCTCTGCAATTACAGGAAACAGCTGATAAGTGATAATACTGCACTTCTTACAACAGTACTGACTGGTACTAACTATTCAAAGATACTGTGTACAATGAATTTTTATGATGACGTAAGTACAATGGGAATGTATTTTAGCACTATATTCAAAGAGTTTGTGACGAAAAAGTAGGATTTAGTTAAATGACAGAATGAATTACTGAATGAATATTTTATTTTGGGCAAAAACACAATGCAAACAACAACAAAAGCAAATGTCCATAGCAAATAATCACCAGAAAAACAAAATAATACAAAAAAAGAACTTCATATTACTATACAAAAGAAATACTTAATACAATTTACGTATTATTTACAATTCCGAAAAGGACTTGGAAGAAGTTAACCTTATTTAATCCTACCCCTTTTCTCTAAATCATGTATAACAAATATTTCCGCCTCCTGACATTACACCAAGTTACAGTACTATAAATCAATCATAGCCCCACCAAAACAATGATCATCCTACCAGAGGAAGTGAAAAAAAATTTCACTGTATGCAATAAATAAATAATCGTAACAAGTTTGCTTATTTGTGAATCAGATATGAAGTTGCAAATTAATAGTTGGTGTTTTAAATGTGACAGGTTTTAAGCACAGAACTATTTCTTTTGTCAAATCATTCATCATTGTGAACATACTGGGCATACTTTTAACAATAATACAAAAAATACAAACATACAATACAAAAATAATAGTAACTTTGTACAGAAATATTCAAAACACATCTTCAAGTGCTTTACATATCAAATGTGAGATAAAACAATCCACCATAATGAAATAAATAGAAACAAGTTGACTACAGAGAAGAGATAAAGCCTAGTAATAAATAAAAAAGTACAGAAGAGACAAATTAAATGTATTGGAGACCAACATAAAACAAAAACACTTTAAAAAGGCATGATTTTAGAAGTGATTCAAAGGATGTCATTGACTGATATTTTCAATCGGGACTGAAAAAAACAGGTTACCTTAAGGCTGAAGCTTGGACTAGGAAGAACCTGAAGAGTCCTGTTTGAGGATCTGATTTTGTAACCATTCAGCAATGCAACACTACAGCCATGAAGGGCTTTGAATGTGATCAATAAATCATCAAATAAAGTCTAAAACTAAGTGGTGATCAATGAAATGAGGCCAAATAAGACCAGTGGATTCTTGTTTATGGTTAGGAGTCAAGCAACAGTGTAAGATTTTTTTTAGAGACGTCAACCTGTCACAATGGCATTACGTGTGTGCGAAAGAGCAAACTATGTTAGTGATTCACTGTGCAGCATTTGTGTTTTGTAATCACCATGACAACAAAGTAACAGCAGCAGAAGCAGTTTGCCTGATCTCAGGTGAGTCACAGCAGAATATTTCAGTGTTGTGTAGGATCACACAGTTTGCCTAATTTCATAAGGAGGAATACATTTTCTGGTATATCTGGACTTTGTGTATATACTAATATGAATGCCGGGTCTGCCTGTTTGCTGGTTTTATTTATCACTGTTGCATCATTTATGGAAAATATAATAATCTAACCCCAATTAGACTCTTTACTTGGTTAAATCATGGAAACGAACATGACAGCCACTGTAATGTCTGTTGTTTTTGTTTTCTCTTCAGGTCAACCACAAAAAAAAAAAAAAAAACTCAGAATCTTTGACATGAACAGTGTGATGAATGGTGCCTTGCAGGTAAAACATTGTTGTCAGCAGTGCCAAGGCAAAGTACGACGCTCCAGGCCAAGACATTTGCATCAGAGCACCCTTAACCTGGGTGGCACAGCACCCTGCTACACCACCACCCACACCCAGGTCAGCAAGTATACTATACAGAGTAGCTGTACCATGATGAAAGTGACATTTCTATTGGATTTTGTGGTAAATCTGCATCTCGTGACATGTTTTATTAGATTTCATGGTACAAGTGAGTCAGAGTTTCAGCTTTTACCTTCTAGCAAATTGCACAAGAATAACAGAAACAGTTTACTAATACACTTTATGTTGATTTTTACTGTCGTGACTGTAGGCCAGAGGCAACACTTTATAAGAGGGAAAAAAAGTCATATAATGAAGTAACAAATTTGTGACATATTGATTTCATCATATTCTTGTTCTTCATCATAAACTAATGAAATCCGTGTCATTTTATGTGATTACCTCACTGCTTGCTCACTGCTAATAAGTTAAGAAACACTGTTTCATAGTTACTTCATACATCATGTGATACAGCAGATGTTCCATGTACATTCTCGTGTTCTTCTGACTTTGACCCATGACATGCAGCAGCACAGACATATATGTAACAAGTACACTGACCCGTGTGGATCCACAGGTTCTGGATGTGGTAGTTTTTATTCTGTTGTGTATTCATGCATGCTGTACTGCATTTGTCTAGCAGTTACCGCCAAAGCGTTTGCGATTGTAAGGCTATTGTATTCCAAAATTACTAATATCTCCCGAAATATTGGTCCTATCAACTTGCTGTTTTCGCTAGTCTCTTTCTTGACCATAAATCCATAAGTATGCCAAACTGCAGCTGTCAGCTCTTTCCAGATTTTGTGTAAATCCCCAGACACACACACACACACACACGCACACAGAGGTCACTTGGCTTTTATAATATAGATGAAAAGTTTGAACTTATTACCTTCATAAGTTTTTATAATATTAGAATTGCTGATGTTGATATAGAAGCTTATTATCTGTATTAAATTTGAAATGGATGCTTCTGGAACTCAGCTAATTGGTTAGCACATCAGTTTGTGCATGAAGCAACTGTGAATAAACATTTCTTAACACAAGATCAGGTAAATGAGAAGTAAAGTTAAGTCACAGTTGAGTCATTTAAAGTCACAGTGACTTGATCAATTCATGGTGAGCAGCAGTTCTTCGTGATGCATGTTGCATTAATCGTCATGAGTCATACATTTATTAATGCTTCAGTTCAATCACAAATAACACTTTGTACAAAATACTGACAGACAGTGATGTAGGTGATGTAACAGTCTACTAATGATAAATTAAAATTTTAATTAAGAATTCATTCATAGTAGGTGTCAAGGTTGGAGCTTGATCCAAGAATGTGTCGTTGTATTCGGATGAGTCTGTTTGATGTTAATGCTTTATGAGGTGGTAATGGCATCAATGTCTCTTCTCTTTGTGTTCATCAGAGTTATTCTGGTTTGTCTGCTGATGGCCAGCCCCTCATCTACCATCCCAGAGAGCCTAGTTTCCCCTCCCAGCATCACAGCTACCTGGATCTTAGTCACTGTGTTACACCACTGCAGTGCCCCCCACAGGCTCATGTTAAAGAGGCACACAGGCCTCAACACATTACTGCGGTATGTCCAAATCTGTCCAATCGTCTAAAAATGAGAGGCAGTGGGTGGGCAGCTGTGGCTCAGGAGGTAGAGCGAAGCAAACAACCGAAGGGTTGGTGGTTCAAATCCCACTCTGACCTAGTCATGGGCTGTTGTGTCCTTGGGCAAGACACTTCACTCCTCTCCTCTTTGCTTCCAGCGCTGCTACTCACACTGGTGTATGAATGCATATGAATAGTCAGCGGTGGCTGGAGGGGCGGTAGCCACAAATTGGCAGTCGCAGGCAGCTGTGGCTACATATGTGGTTTACCACCACTAGAGTAAGAATGTGTGAGTGAATGACTAATGGATCCACTGTACATGCTTTGAGTATGCGTTCATAGAAAAAGCACTATATAAATCTAATCCATTACAATTATATAAATATGGAGTACCAAGAATGAGTCTGTGCAAGTCTGTGATGTGGTTTATATTTGTAATCATTTAAGACCTAGAACTATTTTTTTTTACATCTCTACATCTTTCCCAAGTTATATATTATCATTTATTGTAATATTATCATCTACATTTTGCATTTTTCAGTTAAAATCAGGTATTTTTTGGGATTTAATTTACTGATAATGTAGGTATTCACAGGGCAAATTTAAAGGTTATTATATCAAAACAAGAAAATTTAAATTAAAGGATTTTTTTTTTTTTTTTTTTTTTTTAGCAAAATGTTCTCATCCACTGTCATTTGTCAAACTCCATGGGTTTTATTGGTGAATCAATGTTGTAGAAGATGACAGCGTTTCCACAGTAACAGTGGAGCCTCCGAATGTCCAAATGGGTCATATCTGATGACCATGAAAAGATGATAATCTGCATTTTACCTGAATGATTGATGTGAATGTACTGATTAGTGGTTCAGAAGTTATTATGTAGTTTTGCCACTGGTAGCTGTTCAGGATTTTAAGGGTTAAACACTTCTTGAGTTGTCCTTTATTTGCTTTTAAATTACCTTGATTTAATCTGATTTATCATCTGTTGTCTAAAACTCATCTTATCTCAACTAGGACATTTATGACGATAAGAATCTTAATGAAGCTTTTGTCGTTAGGACCTTAAATATTTTTGGTTCATCTGACCCCCATGTATTTTATTTTATAACATTTTGTATACTCTTGTGTTTGAGTTTTGTCTGAATCTAATTTATACTAAGTTATATTGCTTTATTTTAATGTTATTGTGAATCTTTCCTGGTAAAAATCAGACACAATTATACTTCATTTACTGACAAAGTAGATGTGTCCAAAAAGGGATGTTTTTAAGGAAAAAAGTGTGACATTCATCATTCTAAGAAGCTTCTGAATGTCTACATGAAACAAGTGAAAACCACTGAATAGCTGAGACATTCCACTTTACCAGAATTCTCAACGAATATGGGTAGGAAACAGTTAAAAAGTTATGAAATATTTGACAACATATGCTATCTAGACATGACACTGGGCAATGATATTGGTCTTTGATTGTTTGATAAAGGTGCTGTTATATTTTATTATCTCACTTGTGTTGGGTTTTTTTTATGCTTTTGTGTCATATTCAATCTCATTTTAGATAAAAACACCTGATTCTTTGTCCTTATCCTTTGTTTTTGACCAGAAAGTTGACATGAAAACAGAAAACTGGGCTCGGTATTGCAGTGGTCAGGCTGTCAAAGACCTCACCAACCCTCAAAATTTATCATCTGAGTACTGGACTACATATATGAGTGACCACCGAACCCCAAGCAGTGGTGGATGTCCACAGCTGGCCAGCGGCAGACCAACACACTGGCACCAGCATGATATATTAACAGGTAAACTGGTGCTATGTCACCTGACAGGTTACTAAACATCAGAAATGAGCAGTAATGGAATGTAACTAGTGCATTTACTCTACAAAATGTAGGTTCTGTCCTTGTGACATTTTCTGCCAGAATGCAAAAAACAAGAAGACAAATGCTGCAAAATACATTTCAACTGTCTTGTAATAAGCCAGGGGAGTCAAACATATACCCTGTGGGCCAAAACCGGGCCACCCAAAGAACAGAATAGAATAGAATAGAATAGAATAGAATAGAATAGAATAGAATAGAATAGAATAGAATATCTTTATTGTCATTGTACAGGTACAACGAAATTGAAAAGTGCAATCGTCTTTAGGTGCCATAAAATTTTAAATAATGTATATAAAAGAGTATGAAAACTGAAATATAAAAGAAAAACCCTGATGGCATAAATATCTAAAAAAGCAGCATAGAAAATTGTCACTGGAAGTATAAAAGACCCATAAAACCTCATCATATATCCCCGAGCAGCATTCAGCATTCCACACTTATATTAATGTCCAGCAGTGTTCAGTGCAGTTATGACCCTGGGATAAAAACTGTTAAAAAAAGGTTCAATCTGACCCGTGGGATGAATTTGCAAAATGCAAAAATTACACTGATGATATTAACAATCAAGCTCATTATAATTCAGGTGCTACATAAAGCTCAAGTGGATCTCAAGTGGGTCAAACCAGTAAAATAATAGCATATAAACACATAAATGATAACATCTCAAAATTTTTCTTGTAGTGCAAAAAAGTACAATTGCATGGAAATGTTTACATTTATAAACTAACCTGAACACATATAAACAACCTGAAATTTCTTGAGAAAAATAAGTTCAGTTTTAACAATATTCTGCCTGTTACTAAATGTTTTTTGCCTTTGTAGATCCACTGTGATCGGTGAGTTGAAATGCATGAGTGGAAATGATAAACTGAGGCACAATATTGTTCAAATAAATAAATAAATAAAATATTTTTTCTTAAGAAATTTCAAGTTGTTCAGGTTACTCACATTTTTTGTGAAAGGATAGTTTATATAGTTTCACACCCCTGTTCTACACTGTATTTAAAGTTAGGAAGAAAATGGATGAATCCCTCACTTTTGTGCAGTGCAGCAGATCATTCACATAACACTAGTTCTTGCCTACATTCTGCTGCTGTTCACCTTGGTGTTTAATAACCTGCTCGGTTTTTAGTAAGCATGCATTTGTTATGTATTTGGTATCTTTGTACAGGTGAGCAGAGGCAGCAGGAGAGTCCGGTGAAGTCCAGCAGACGGTCCAGAGACAAACTGCTGTGGGCGTCGAACCGGTGGGAGAAACAACACTCTGCACTGAGACTTTACTAGTTCAATTTATATCAGAAGTTGTATAGTATGATGCTTTACAGCTTGTTCCATATATATTGTTGTTAAAATACAGAGAATTTAAATACTTAATCTTATTCTCTTGTGATCATTAGACCCTCCATTTGTATTCATTGTAGCCCTTTGTCTGAAAGAATTTGGACACCTCTTCACATTTTTTTTATACTCATCAGACCTCAGTTTCTATGGATGGAGTGATTGCCTTCCAGAAAGAAACCACTGACAGAAGAATCTTAAATGAAGGGTGTGTGCAAATATTTAAAGCATACCACCTGACACCTCCCTCTGGGAACACTATCGTACAAACCTGGAACAGCCCTGCAGGGAAACAATTACAGACTCATTCATGTAAGATATGCAGCTCCGACAATTTAGGATCCGTCTGAGGGGGAGATTTCATAAAACTGGAAAAAGAAAGAAAAACAAAAAACAAAGCACTTTTGTAAACACATTTAAGGAAACACCTTGTACTGCATGTATTTAATCCTGTTTTTCAAACCTCGGGATTGAGATTGACATTACAGTTTGTCTATTTTTTAATGTCAATATTTTACGTAGTTTTCCAAACTGAAATTTCCAGTCTTCTTAGTAGATTTGTCAGAACATCAGAGTAGAAATACTTTTTAAATCCAACAGTTAAAATGTATGTTACTTTCTGGAAACATATGCTGTTATAGTACAAAACAGTTGTCAGAGGCTTATCTGAAAAATCCCTTTGCTTGTATAATTGTTTTAAGGCAAATTCTGAAAATCTGAAATTTTAGGAAACACTAATATTTGTCAAACTTTCAATTTTTAATTACTTACTTAAAAAACTAAAAGTGAAAAATGAAACAAAAAAAAAAAATCAGTAAGTTCACTTAAATCCAACTTTATTCATTTTTGTAAAGATGTCCAATAAGACATAAAATGAAATGAGAAGAGAAAGACAGTGATGAGACCAGAAATGAGGCAAAAAACATAAATAAGAGAGGACAGACAGAGTGAGGATAGGCCTATTTACAGAGGCGCCTCACACCAGAACAACACTGTGAGGTTTTTCTATATGAACTAAGAGACCAGAGTCCAGCTAGCAGCGGAAGGCTTGTTTCTACAAACTCCTGATGGTGCGACGTCACAGAGGAGCTCAGCTTTAAATCCAGTTTTTTTCAGCACTTTTTTTAAAAAACAACCAAAGCTGAAGAAGCAAAAGAGACCAAACTTACGACCTGTTGTTATATGACCAAACTGTCCTCAAAACATCTTTATGGTGAGGAATCTATGCGAGGTTAAAGGGCTACAGTAACGCTACAAACCCTGCTCAGTAGTCACTTTGTCTAAATAGTAGGAATGGCTTGAAAGCTTTACCCATATTTTCAAAATCAAAGCACACATTAACAAACAGGAGCATTATGTGTACTGGGCGTAGAACAGCAGAGTAGGGTTGAATATGTCTGCAGAATTTGTGATCAGATAACCTTCATGTGGTGGCTGCATGCACGGCTTAAATTCTTAAATAATATTCAGTAGGGGATGAGGCTGAAATGTCAAAGGGTGTCTGGGAGAAATTAAATCCAATGTGCGACAAAAACAAAGTGCATCTTGCTCGGTGGCGGCAGCAGAGCGAGCAGGAGGCTTTTTTCTTTAACAGCTCAATTTTCTTTTCTTCAAACATTCTTCCATCCTCCAGTTTTCCCTCGTGGCTAGTCTTCTTTTCAGAGATCCTTGGTCTTCATCCACACATGCATCTACTCGTTCTTCTTTTCTTTCTGTTTGAGCAGTTTGTTGATCTCCCTCTTGGCCATAGACGCGTACTTGCTGATGACACCATGCTGGTTCAGGCCAGGCAGAAGCAGCAAGAAGCTCACTGTAGGAGGGAATCACAGAGGTCAGGAAAAGGGATAATCTTACAAGTGACATAACCAATACTAGGTTATAAATAGATATTACATTAAACATCAGCGCAGTCTTTGACATCTCACCTACTTTAAATTAGAAATTACTTCTACCTCATGGATTCCTGTCAGATGAATACTAAAGACATGTCTGAGCAAGTGTCGACAGTCCTTCTTAGTCCTATGTCATCATACAGCCTAAGGAAAACTGAAGTTCCTTCATCCAGTTGAGAATTTCTACAGAAAGTGGGCAAAATACTTTTGAAAGTGAAGCTCAATCTCCCATATCACTTAGATAAACTAACTCCAGAAATGGAAATAGTTCACCTATAATTTATGCATGTTAATGTATTTAGTTTGTTTGGTTATGTGAGCATTTACACCTTGAAAGGCTCCTTGAAACTGGTCAGATCTTTGATTGATAAATAGGAACATGTGGTAATAGAGCACACCTCCTTTGCAATAGCTACATAGTTATGATGCAAGTCTCAGAATTAGAACACAATTGCCATGAGCAATAAACCAAGACATTAACTCATCTGAACCTCTAGTTTAAGTGAAATTGCTAACATTATCTGGAATCAGTCCTGTTTTTTGCAGAAATGCTCTAATTTGTGGGAAAATGCTGCCAAAAACCTGCAGCCTTATACATGCCTGGATTTTATATGACAAACTGCAAGCACCATGAACAAAACTACCTAGTTATTTTCTTGTTTAAAGACATTTTCTGCATTCCAGCACCCTGCTGGAGAACAGGAAGACACTGGTGTTTTGCCTTAACCCCAGATCAGATAAGTCCAACTGTTCTTAAACATTAACAAATGTATTTTTCTACAAAACAAAATGTATTCAAAGTAATGTAACATCGGACATAACATCTGCCTCATGATTTTCCACCAGTTCAGTACTTGACATGTCTGAGCTCATGTGACTGATGATCTTCTGTTGATTCATTAACGGTCACTTTGCCTAAAGGCAGCACTTCAAGTCTGGCAGGTGAGCACAACAAATGAACTGTAAAATGAACTGTACAGAAAGAATTTCTGAAATAACCATGATGACGTTTTCCAGGTAAAAGGTTCAGTGCAGAGCAAGACAGAAGGCAACAGCTCAGACGGCATATGGTTGTTACTGTAAGTCCTTATTGTCTCAGATCTCAGTATTGATCTACATGACTGCTTCACTCTGACTCACAGCAACAGGAAGCCTGTTAGTAACAGGCAGACATGTGAGTCATGTGATCATGACACCAAAAAAAATCCACTGGGCTAGTGCTGATGAACGTACCATCAACAGCTGACAAACAATCAGCATTTCCTGTTTTTGTCATGTCGCATGTGCACTTAAGTGCACTATACACCTGGACATTTTGTATTTCATTCACCACATTTGGGATGCATACAGAGGAGGGCTTTATCACTACATGGCAAAACAGAATGTATTAAATGTATGTTTTGGTGAAAGCAACAGATTTCAAAGAATAAAAGATCACTTAAAGGGGACACTTTCAACTTTGCCTGGATAAATATAAATGTAGACTGGTTTAACAGCATAATTACATTCTTTTTAATATACTCACCAATCAGGTAGGTGAGGAACAGGTTGTGCACCTGCTGTCCAATCCAGGCCACAGCCAGGAGACTGCTGATCACTGAAGCAAAGTACTGGGAAAAACAGAGAGTTCACATTACATTCATCCATTCACAGTGTGACCTCCTGGACACACAACAATATTATACAGATTCAAAGAAATCACCCCTCACACATACTGCAATATAACACATTTCAGTAGTGAAACTAACTTTAAAAAGGAACCAACATAGCATGTGATCTGGCTGAGGGAGTGTGCAGTGTGAAAAATCCTAGATTCCATTGCCCATAACCCACTTTGTGGTCTGTTAAGTAGAGCAGCAAAGCCAAATCAGCTGAGAATATTTTTATCTAGAGCACAGAGAAAGCTCACTTTTGTAAGGAACAGATAGGAGCTTCATTTACTGCAACACTTAAATACATTAGTGTAAATAACCGTTGACAAAGACTGGGTTGTAACCCATGGGTTTTTTTAGCTGCCAAATTAGCTTTCATTTCAAGCATTTCCAAATCATACAGATCAGGGTTATTATGAGCTGGATTGTGATGATTTGTCACTTTTTAAAAGTATGAGTATGTTTGTGTCAGTCTCACACAAACACAAACACAAACAACCAGATTAATTTGGAAAACAAGTGGTGCCAGGCGATACAAACCCCACCTCTCACAAACGTTTTAGCTGATTTGCCCCATCTCTTATCATTGCAAAAACCCATTTTTGGCAACCTTGACCTTCATTCACCGAAATTTAATGGGATCTATTCTGGACCACCTCGCACCTTTCTTGAAAATTTCAAGGAAATTGGTCCGGTAGTTTTTGCGTAAAGTTGCTGACAAACAAACACAAACAGACAAAAAAACGAACCAAAAACAATACCCTCGCCTCCCCTTCAGGGGGTGGGGGTAACAATAGACCAGAAACTCCTGGGACAAAGAAGAGTCTTGGGGCCTTAAATCTGATGCCAAGATAGTGTGGTGAAAATATTCTAAGTGTAATAAACACTTAAATTGATATTGATTTTTGTAGTCTAAAAATCTATTTTGCTGCTGTGCTCATGAGCAGGTGATGACCTTCATGTACTGCAGGTCATGCACTGCCTATGAATAAATACTGCACCACAAAAGAAATCCAAAGTAACACTAAATGTCAATGTCATTAAAAGGTTCCTGGTCTTCACACATTAGGACATGTACTAGCCAGTCAGATTTTAATGTACCATTTTTGGTTTCTCTTCCTTGAGGGCACAGAGACGCTTCCACCAGCCGACAATCCGCCTCTGGGTCTTCACCAGGTTACCGCAGATCTCATGGAAACGCTGCTGCTGCTCAGTGGTCCTGCACACAATGAGGACAAGAACAGTAAGAGTCTAGTAGAAGATGACTTGATTCAAGTGCTGATCACATCAACAGGAGGAAGAGGTCACATAGACTTCCTCACTTGCTGATTACGCACTCATTAACAGTTGGTATATTTTCAACAACTTCATCTTTTACTAACAAGAGCGAGGTTCAGTTTAGTAAACAGCCCATCCTTCAAAAGCCTACAGTACATTTCAGAACATGTTCCCTTCTCACTTTTACTGCAGTAAAGAAGTTGAACGAGTACTTCTACTTTTACAGTTTTTGTTTTGTCTTTTAAAAACTATGCATCTGTGCTTCTCCTACAGTAAAGAATGTGCACACATTGCAATGCTTTAACAGGAGTAACATGATAATAAATCATGGGATTTCTTTCTTTATGGGGTATTGGATTGTCTTTATTGGAGATGACATTATTGTTAAATTAATCACACTGTTACAGTAAACTGGTTTCACTCTGCATGGCTGAGGGGATAAAGCACTGTAACGTACAGGAAAGGACTTAGTTAAAAAGGGGGAAGGGGACTGCTGGAAAGGTGGGCATCTTTTTTTATGCTGAGCCATCGTTCCCTATTTGAGTCTTTGTTGTCCAGGAGCCAAACAGCATCATGACTAGACTCTGAAAGCTCCTTGTCAGCAGCCACCTGAATCAGCTGTTTGGTCAAGGAGGGGGCTCAGTGAGTAAGCAGCTTCCTGAGCTATTAGCTCAGCCTTTTATCACACAGAAAAGATCATTAGCTGTACTTTACTCACCCATATCTACAAGCAAAAAAGTGCCTTTTAAATAAACCTTGCTGTAAATTAAACATTTTCCTGTTAATTATATCATAAGGTTTTTAACCTGCTGCTAAATCAGTGAATGCAGAGGGCAAAATGTAGATACCCTGTGTATTCTCTTATCTTTAATATTTATCTAAATAACAGGACTTCAGTGCTGCAGCAGAGCCTGAATGACGGTCACTGCCTCAGCCTCTGGAATGTGCCACAGAGCATGAGTGTGTGGAACATGCTCTGCTGATCCTGGGTTATATAACGACTAACTGAAGGTGTCTGGTGTAAGACAGATGTCCAATAGAGTGCGCCAACTGCTGTCTGTCACTCTATCTTCACCATCAAATAGACACTGCTGAGTCAAGGCAGCTGTTCAGTGTAAGGTCAAAGCTCAGGGAGGGAGGTGGGACACACAGATCTGGTATCAAAATGTTCAGACAACACAGAGACTGTCACTGAGTACTCAAGCCTCTGCCATGAAAAAAAAAGAAAAAGAAAACAAAACTGTAAACTGCAGATACGGATTTATGGATTATGAACAACTTTATAATCTACAGTGGGCCTCAACTTTATATATATATATATATATATATATATATATATGTTGACAGCTTGGGAGAAATCTGACAGTACACCTGCTGAAACAAAAAATTAAGGGTTGCCAAGTGATACACCACATTGTCATATGGATCAACATGCTACAAAGACATGCCATGCAAAAAACTACAATGACTAAGATAAATACAACACGTGTTAGCTGCCTATGTGTCAGTTTGCCTCTAACATCAAAACACTACAGAGAGAAGACAAGTGAAAACATGAGGGTGATCATTTAGATGTATTTAATAATTTAACTCATACAGGCAAATTCTCTCTTTGCTGTTTTGTTAAACTTGATTTTGTGTTTAGTTGATTTGTGATACTTGTGCTTTTGTTTTGTTTCTGAGGTATGCAGGAGTTTCGATGTTTGGGGATTAGGTTAGAAGCATACCAATAAAGATGTACGACCTGTACAGTTAACAGATTTTTGTCTTGTCATCAATATTGTACCGCTTTATTTCAGGTTTTCCCCAGACAGGACAAAAAATAAAGCTTTAGGGAAAAAATGACATTATACTGAGTTTTACTTTTGTCCAATTAAGTTTAAGGGATGAATCATTTACTCTGATACGGCAGATTTATCTCTGAGGCTCTGAGTGAAAAATAATTTAGTTCAGCAAATACCTGCAGTCTGATGTTTAGAAGCTCTTGCACAAAAGCCAGAGGGAAAATTACATGGTGCTAAAAATGCAAATATTTCAAAAGAAAGGAAATAAACATGACTTTTTAAGAGCGCTTTTCCCACCCACCACTTATTGGAGCCGAAAACACGTGGTGCGAGTGTGGGCACAAGGTAGTCAGCCAGGCACAGCAGCATGACGGTGCAAGAGAGTCCGGTGAGCACTGATGGGTCCAGGTAGTAGATTAGCCTGAAGAAAAAGGAAGTTACAACAGCCAATCAGGTTTTCCAATATTACAACAGTAACAAGGCACTGTCCCTTAGAAAAACAATTTCAAAATAGGTAATTGTTACATCAATTATTGCACTGTAACATTAAAAACTATGTCAAGACAAAACTCAGTGTGTGCAGAAATAGAAGTCATGCATTTATAAACAAAATAAGGAATACAGTGTAGTTTTTTTGTACACATACATAGAATTCTGAGTTGCCACCTTCAGCTCTTCAAAACTATGACGTGTCCTCAGAAATAAAAATTTTCTAATGACAAATATTACTTAACTGGTGTAAAAAGAAGGCTTTTAAACTGGACTGAACAAATACTGTGTCTCCTATTCCACAGGAGATAATCAAATCTGTGATCACAGTAACATTGTTATAAAATATGATGCTGCTGTATGCCAGTACAAAACCAGATTATTCAGAACATTCACTACCCTAATCACAGATTATTTCAGCACCTGCCCTTTGGCAAGTATTGCTCAAAAATACTTGGTGTCAGTGACTTGCAATTTCAGTATCACATGATCAGCTACTCCAGGCATCTTATTACACAGCATCTAGTATCTATAACATGTTTAGTGTATGTATAGTTGGCTTTCTTTTGTATAACACCTATATTAAAATCAATATTATCGACTACTTTGAATTTCATGTTGTAAAAGGTTTAACCATCACCTTTTCACTGCTGTTCTAAAACTATCATGCATGTACCACAAAGATTATCACTAAAACATACTCACAGGAAGAGTACGGTTGTGGCACCCATCAGAGCTCCGGGAAACCAAGGCTTCTCCCAGCGCAGGACTCGATCACCAGCCAGGATCACCTCACCCCAGCCCTGCAGCTGCTCCTCCAGCTGGGCCGTTTCTTGAGCCTGCACATGAAATTCACCATATGCTTTAACAACTACACAGCCCATTATCTGACTAAATTATATGTTTTCCAATCACTCCCAGAATGGTTCATAATACTTTTTTTTTAATCATGCCAATAGGAACAAACATATTGGTAGAACTTTGCTCTGATAGTTACCACAGGTTGTTATCGGAGTTCTCAAGTGGATTTGCTAACTTTCCTCAGCTCCAAATATACTTTAAATTACTCTGAGTATGATGATGTGATCGCCTTTACAATAAAGTAGGATGGATTTCCAAAATGTGACGACACTGGCTGCACTCGGCCTTGAATTTTATTTATTTATTTAAGAATAAAGAATCACAGTAGGTTGAAAATATACAGTCTACTTGCAGCTGTCAAGGCAGTAAACGCACCAACATTTATAAATATATTTTTTAGAAATCGTGCTATAGCAGTTCCTTCAGTTTTCTTATACTTTGTGTTTAGTTAGACGTCCTTGCAGGAAATACTTTAACATCTAAAATTATAGACATTGAGTCTTATCCTGATCAGTGAACAGTGTTTTCCAGAGGAGCTAAAGGCTCTCATGACAGACAAAAGGAAATGAGCGATGCTAACCTATAGAATCTCGTTCCGTCGACTGAAAAAGACATTTGACTCGGTAGGAGATATTTGAGTTTTAAACAACAGCTGAAACAGCTTACGCCCGCTGGTAAAGGTTGAAAGGTTAAGATCCGTACGGTAGCTCGCGGCGGAAGACTTTTTTGAACTAGCTAATCGGCCAGCCAGAAGGTTAGCTAGCTAAAGTTAGCTGCAGCCATCGCGACCAAAACGAACAGCTTTGACGGATAAAGCAGTAGCGTTAGAGTTAAACCCGCAGCTTATTCGCTCCCTATTTTTAGGATCGCAGGTATGTCTGATGTTAACATATTATAATGTACGGTAGAATTGCTAAAACCATCTGTGCTGCTGTTAAACACACCTAGAACAGCCTCCAAATCCGGTTAAATTTAGCATCGCTAGTAAAGAGGAGTCGATTAATACTCACTAGCAAGTTAGCGCTTTTGTTGTCGCCCTCAGCCATCGCTAACAGGTGAGTCGATTTGAGATTTTAGTATGAACCTCTTGATGTTTTGCAGAAGAAACGACCCCGGAGAGCAGAGACTAACACACCTCCGCTGCTGCTTCTCCGTCACTAACGGTCGGGCTCGGGCAGGATGTTTTTATCTCAAACATTGCGTCAAAAACACCCGAGAGCATTCTGGGAAAAGTAGTTTTTTTAGGTCATGGCTCACTGCAACGTTTTTAAAAATCGTAATAGTGGTAATATTTATTATTTAATCCTCTAATGGGATATTTTAAGACATAAAAAAAAATGCAAATAGTCAACGTAACATAAGACGCTGTGTTTAGCTCGCCAGATCTGACAAAAATGTTTCATGTATTAACATTCTATTACTCTTCAAAATCTGTTTTACCGTCTGTAATTTCATTCTACTGTACTTCTTAAATAAATAAGGCAATTCTTATTGGTTGGTCTTGTGTTTACCTATGCACTTCGTTAATTTGTTATTTAAATTGTTGTTATGTATCGTTTTTAACATCCCATGTGCTCTTTGAATGACAAAATTCATCTCAGGACAAGACAAAATTTTCCAAATAATTTCTTTCTCCTTCCTGTAATACTATAGTGTTATTATATATTACTAACAATAACTCTCTATTTCCCTTGAAGGATGGAAGTGTATTTCTCATTTATGCCTCAGAGGGGCAGTCTTCACTAACATAAGGTGTAAGGTGCGACATGGATGTAGAGAAAAATGCATCATAGGCTTTTTGTTATTTATTTACTTAGCAAAAATGCACGCACGGATGGATGCTTTTATTCTTATTTGCCGGTGACAGATGCATACAAATTAAGTTACAAATGATTAATGATAATTTTATAATCTTACAAAGAATGCACTATCAATATAATACACTGTAACTACGAAACTATTATCTCTGACAGGAACTATACGTAATATTTTTACAGAACATATAAATCCCTGCTAACTTTGGCTTTAAAATGATAAAAGATAGTCTAATGAATTGAAAACATTTATTGCTAGATGATTTTGGAAATAAAATCTATTTCGTATACAGATTTTTTTTTTTTTTGCTTTTTGCTTCTCTCTATTGAGAGAATTACAAATTAGGGTAAACATTACAAAATGTAATAAATATGTAAAATAAGTACGCTGAAAAACAGATGAATAATCACAATTAATGATTATTTTCTGAGTACTATTATCTGAATAAATATACGATCATCTCCTTGGTACGTAAATGCATCACTGTTTCGACGCGTCTCGCGCCTATGACGTTTGTTCGTTTTCATCTCTTTCCTCCTTTGGTGGAAACCAGTGCTGCTAGCTGTGAGCTAACTAGCCGTGTGACTTCACCGTCCAGCGAAGTAACTTGACAATACAAGATCACTTTCGGTGTCTGATTCAACAAAGAAATTTATCTGTTGCTGAATTACACTCGAAGTCGCTTTCTCTCCACTTCCGGAGAAAACGTTGGTACGTAACAAATATGCTAGCTAGCTAGCTCAAAGCGGATTGTCTGTTACGCTTAAGTGTGGTTAGGCCCGAGGAGTAGAAATGTAAAATTCCTGCCAAAACTCAGTATTCGTGGCTGTGGATTTCGTCTTATTTTCCTTGCTTAGTATGTGCTCATACTTCTGTAATCTACTGTTCATCTCAGTCGTCGTAAATGTGTTGCACAAAAATAAGAGGCCTATTCAGACGCACGTGTTAATGCGCATACAACTGTATTTTTAATGTTTTATTTATTGTAAATTAAGACCGTAAAACCGGTTAAGTCTGACCCGAGTTAGTTTGATCAACTAGGTTTATCTGACTGTAATTAATTCTATGTTGAGAACAACGGCTTTACTTGTTAGTTGTGTCAATTAATTATCGCCCAGTTTATTCTTATCATTGCTGCAATTTGTGCTGAAAATATGTGTAAGTAGCCTCAGCTGGTATTGTATCATCCTAATTGGTTAGCTCAAAACAGTCAAATAACCTTCTGTAAATACCAGTGTATTTATGTCAGCCATTTTGATGTGGCTACTCTTAGTATGTTGGAGTGAGTATGGCAAATGAATAAATCACAGCAGCTTTACATGATTTGTCGTGTATTAATTTGGTTGTGGTTTATGTGATAGTGATAGTTGCAACATGCATAGATAAACTCTTATACGATTAAGTGTCATAATGTCCATAGTGAATGTCGGTTTGCACAACTGTCCCTAGAGGGATCTGAGTCCAAGAAGAAAACAAAGAAGTGCGTATTTGGAGATTTTGCTGGGGTGGGGACAAACAAGTTTAATTTTATTACACTTAAAACTTTGAAAAGTAAAGTTTGCAGACAATTACAAATGTCGTGAATTTCAGAGATTTTCTCTTCACAGTAAAAATGCAAATTTTGTTTAACAGAATAGATCTTTTGTATGAAGATGCTCTGGAAGAGCTGCTGTATTTTATAAGGAGGCTGTGTAACTCACTATTTCTATGCATATTCTCTTTGACAGACATTTATACAAAACACATTGCTCATGTCAAATTTACAAAAATACTGTTATCAGATTTTTAATTTCGTAACATGTACTGTGTTGTGTTTTATTGTTCCACATGTATATTGGATAATAAGGGATGTTTCTTCAAGCATACAGCTTTGTATGTTCTATATCACTTTTAAACATCAGACATTATGAGTTTAAATGCAACCTAATATTGAGCATTTTTACTATTAATTTAAGAGAAGCTGATTTGTTTAACAAATCCGTAATCATTTAATTTGTTTTGTGTTTGATTGTTGTTTCACATCAGCACACAATTGCATGTCACATTTATAAGTAATTAATGCATTATCAGCTGTTAAATGTTAACGAGGATGGATTCAGATTGCAGTGTGGTATCATTATAGTATTTTGTCCACTACAGATCTCATTCTGTCTGTGTTTTCTCTTTTAGAGCCATGTACAATGGGATTGGCTTGACGACTCCTCGTGGCAGTGGCACCAATGGCTACGTGCAGCGCAACCTGTCGAGCCTGCGGGTCAAACGACCACGGGATGAACGTGGTGGAGAGCGGGATGAGAAGGACCGGGAGAGGCTGGAGAGTCAGCTTAACAGACAACCAAATGCTGACATCCTGGAGCACCAGCGGAAGAGACAGTTGGAGGTCAAGTGTGCTGAGCTGCAAGACATGATGGAGGAACAAGGGTAGGAGAAAAACTGTTTACAACAGGCTCCTTGAATACATGTAGATAGCCAAATGCTTGGTCTGAACTCTTGAGGAAGTTGTTAATACTCCAATGCTTTTGCTGAACAGATATTCTGCTGAGGAGATTGAAGAGAAGGTGAACAGTTTCCGTATGATGCTGCAGGAGAAGCAGGAGCCGGCTTCCAATACTAATGAAAGACCAACGTATGTACAATTCACACACAGAACCAAGATTAGTTTGGTTAGAATAGGTTAGGAGCAAAAACATAAAAAATATTAGGTAAAAGAGATCAACTCTTTAATGTTTGAATGTTATTTTACTGAACCGATGCTCATATAGTGTCAACGATTAAGGTCTTTAATTTAAAAAAACAAAACTCAGTTTTAGTATTGTATCTCACCTGGTCTTCAGAGTCTATGAAGATCATTTTCTTCTGGGAAACTGAGGTTGTGATATCGCCAGAGCTCCCTGGGGGAACAGAACTTGTATTTCAGTAGGGTAAAAGATAAATAAAACAAATATGTAACTTTTGTCAAAGCAGACCAATTCCTTTACCAGGAAATTGTAATTTGACCTCACTGAACTGCTGCCATAATTGGAAAGTTTATTAGTTTGGATCCAAGCTATTGTGTTAACACATCAAAATGACATGATTACAAAAAGGCTGTCTGACTTCAAGTTAAAGTCTGGAAAATATTCCAAATAAATTGTACACTTGCCCTCATATTGTTGTTGTTTTGTTTGTTTTTTTCTTTTCCTTTCCCTCTTTAAGTGTGCAAAGAAGTACCAAAACCCCAGCTAACTGCCTCAGACTGTCATTTCAGCATAGATGCCTTGGAATTCTATGGCCCCCTCTGTCTTTCTCTGTCTGGACATGGCATGGGACAATTCACATATCCATGCTTCTTTCTTTTGGCTTCTTGACCACTTTTTAGCACATTTGTTTTCAATTCATGCATTGGGTGGTATCAGACTTAATTGTGAAATTGCACTTTTAAATGGCCACGACCAGTAAAACAAAGCTGGGTTTTTTTTTTTTTCTCTCCCAGGGTGACAGAGACTCATGCTCTGGCTGCAGCAAATCAGCAGAAAAATGACAGACTCCGCGCTGCCTTTGGCATTGCCAGTGACTATGTGGACGGATCATCCTTCCATGCCGACCGCAAAGAAAAAGAGAAGGAGAAGAGGGAGCAGGAACGCTTGGAGAGGGAGAAGCAGCAGCAGCAGCAGCAAAAATATATGTAAGGCTGTTGCAAATAAACCTGGTCTTATTGTCTTTATGCATTAGATAACATCTGATTTTAGGGTTAGGGTATAGTAATAGATTTGAATAATATGTGTCTCAAAGTAAGTTGTCAATATTTTGGTTTGAGAAATAGGCTGTAGGTTTTGTTTAGGCCAGATTTGTGACCATAACTAACAGTTGAAGGTGAACAGTTGAATGAAATGTTACCTTGTTCATAATAGAGAGGCACAGTTTCAGCTTGTTAAAAAGCACCTATTCCTTTCCTGCGTTAGGTTGTTGGAAGATTCAGAGGGTTCTGATTCCCCTCCCAAGAAACGGAGTCGGAAGAAGAAAAAGAAGGTCAAGAAAAGAGACAGGTAAGAAAATAAAAGTGATCAGTGCAAAGATTTATTGATGATGAGTAGTTTTACAGTTTTTGTTCCTTTTTCTAGCAGCTCAGAGGAGTCATCCCCATCTCCTTCCAGAGAGAAAAAGAAATCCAAAAAGAAGAAGAAGAAACGGTAAGGCACTGCTGGAATATAATCTATTGAATAATCTCAGTATAATGTTTTATCTGCAAGCTTACAGTGACTAATTAGAAAATATGCCTTTCAGTGATGCATCAGAAGAGGAGGAAGAAGACAGGTAATTTTATTAGACAAGACTGAATTGTCACTCTTATTTACACCTCAGATGAGCTTTTTTCAGGGCACATTTTAGACATTTTTAAAGTGGCTTAAAATTTAGTGCTTGCTCTCCTGTAGCTACAGAAATAAGTTGGACAAGTTGTATAGAGGTTTAAATGCATTTACTAAATAAAATCATCTTTAATTAGCTCTCAATTATATTCAATTTTCACCTACCTGCAGTTCCTCAGATGAGAAGAAGAAAGTGTCAAAGAGGAAAACAAAGAAGAGTGCAAGTAAAAGTCCACCTAAAACAAAAACAGCAAGGCACAGAAGTGTCTCATCCAGCTCTGCTCACAGGTATGAAACAATAAAGATCAGTATTATTCATTTAAAAAGGGAAAATCAGACCAATTGAACCTGTGTTCTTGATATCTCATTGATCTGTTATCTGTTTTATATAAACAGTCAATCTCCAGCTCCGAAATCACGTCAACAAGACCAAATGTCAAGAAAAACTGATGAAGGAAGAAAAGGGAGATCTCCAGACCGGAGGAGGCGGGGTAATGATGAGCACAGCCCTTCACGGCAAGCAACTGAAGGGGTAAGGATCAAGTTTTCTTGTGTATGGTTGGGTATCAAAGTTCAGTATGCCATCTACTGATGCATCAAACCTTTACCATGTCATCTAGTGGAGACCCAATGCAGAGAGAGAAAAGCAGCAGACTTTCACAAAAAAGAGACACGACTCCTCATCTCCTTCTCCAACACCACAGACTGAGAGAAGCCGACTTTCAAGGAGCAAGGAAAGAGAAAGAGGGAGACCATCAAGAAGCAAACCAGAACTGAGCGAAAAAGTCAGGCGCTCCAGAAGTAAAGAGGTGGAGAGGAGGAGGTGTTCTGGAAGCAGAGAAAATGAGAGGGAGAGAGGGAGGAGATCAAGGAGTAGAGAAGTGGAGAAAGGAAGAAGATCCAGGAGCAGAGAGATGGAGAGAGGGAGGAGATCCAGGAGTAGAGAGATAGAGAAAGGGATGAGATCAAGGAGTAGAGGGGTGGAGAAAGGGAGGAGATCCAGGAGCAGAGAGATGGAGAAAGATAGGAGATCCAGGAGCAGAGACATGGAGAGAGGGAGGAGATCCAGGAGCAGAGACATGGAGAGAGGGAGGAGATCCAGGAGCAGAGACATGGAGAAAGGGAGGAGATCCAGGAGCAGAGACATGGAGAAAGGGAGGAGATCTAGGAGCAGAGAGATGCAGAGGGCAAGAAGATCAAGGAGCAGAGAGGTGGAGAAAGGAAGGAGATCGAGGAGTAGAGATATGGATAGAGGGAGGCAATCAAGGAGCCGAGAGATGCAGAGGGGAAGAAGATCAAGGAGCAGAGAGCTGGAGAGAGGGAGGAGATCAAGGAGCAGAGAGCTGGAGAGAGGGAGGAGATCAATGAGCAGGGAGCTGGAGAGAGGGAGGAGATCAAGGAGCAGAGAAATGGACAGAGGGAGGAGATCAAAGAGCAGAGAGATGGACAGAGGGAGGAGATCAAGGAGCAGAGAAATGGAGAAAGGGAGGAGATCAAGGAGCAGAGAAATGGAGAAAGGGAGGAGATCAAGGAGCAGAGATGATGAGAGGGATAGAGGGAGACCTTCAAGGAGCAGAGAGATGGGGAAAGGGTGGCGCTCAAGAAGTAGAGACATGGA
>JAPQRP010000029.1:29190479-29205355 GCA_037367295.1 Apogon hyalosoma | reverse complement strand
CCCAGATCCAGGAGAGCCTCTCCTCCTCCAGCCTGGTCAGACCGGGACAGGCAGAGGGAGAGGGAGAGGGAAAGAGAAAGAGACCGAGAAAGAGAGAGAGACAGAATCAGAGAGCGGGAGAAAGACAGGGAACGAGTAAAAACAGCCAGGAGGAGCAGATCCAGAAGTCCAAGGAGGCGGAGTCCTCCAAGCAGGTAAATGACAGTTAATGTAAACATAAAGTGGGTCTTCAGGCAACTTTACAGCTCACATCTGTGAACCCTAATTCATGTCATCATTAGAGAGTATCTGAGTTGACTTTTGCCCTTCTGTATTTCATTTACTGACCATGCACGTGTCCACAACATTTCAGTCTGATATAGAGACAGAACTCACTCATCTCAACCAATTTAGATAATGTTCTTAAACATTCCACATTAATGAAAAAATGGTCTGTAGCAATTTTTGTTTGGTTTCCATGACATTTTTTTAGTTAAATACACCCATTTTCAGGACTGAGAATGAGGTGCATATATCACAGGTAAAGTTTTGTGTTGTTCATCACTTCTTGTCACTAAGATAAGATATACTTTTATTGTCCCCTTGGGGAAATTTTTCCTGGACTCCGTTCAGCTGCAGTTACAGGTGGACAGAATGAAGAATAAAACAGACAGAATAAAATGGAGAAGTACCAGATAGATAGATTTGCATGTAATATATACATACATACATACATATTGATAAATAAGTTATTGCACAGATATGTATTACACATTAAGGTATGATATTATTGCACCATGTAGCTTATTACTCAGATATTACTGATTGTTTAGCAGTCTGATGGATGTTGGGATGAATGAGTTTTTATAGCAGTTCAGCCTGGTTCTGGGGACCCTGAATCTCCTGCCGGAAGATAGGAGCTGGAACTTGTGGTGTAGGATGTGAGTCGTGTCAGACACTATTTTCTGTGCCTGTCTGGTGACGGACTGCTCATAGAGCACCCAGAGGGAAGATGGTTCCTAACCCCCACAGTCTTCATGGCAGTCCGCACCAGGCCGTGACTGCACAGTCAGGTTGCCATACCAGGCTGCAATGCCGTATCTGATGATACTTACCAATGTAATGCACTATCCAGTGTTGGCATACTTACAGATAGATGTAATCCCCTTTTTCTCTGTGTTCACCCACATTGTTTCTGTACATTGAATTCATTATTAAACTGGTCCATTTCCATTTTTTTGTTTCTTTTGGCAGACAGTCAAATGTGTATGAAATAGTTATTTGCTGCATATCAAAACCATGTTAAGTAGAAGGCACTTGAAAGAAAGAAAAATCTTTAAGTGAGATGGCAAGCTAGCAAATAGTAATTATATGTTGAATACTTGAACAAATGCGAATAGTGTGTTTTCACAACCATGCACCGAGAAACATAACAGTTGAGAGACTTGTTTGAATGAATGAATTCCCCAAGTTTCCTTGGGTCTGTAATCTGTGTGAATTATTGAGTAGACGAGCTCATTTGCAAACTACAATACTGTGTGTCACTTCCTGTCTGTCTCATGCAGCCTCAATCAAAAGTACACTTCGTGCATATTTGTAGCAGAAAAGAGAATGAAGGGGTGTATTTTTTGAAGTTAACGGACATTGCATCTTGTTTACGTAGATATCTTCATTGATATCTAGACAGCTAATTTGACTGACAGCATCCCATATTTGAGCTATGGGGCAAAGTGTTGTACGACAGAGCAGGAGTGTTAGTAAACTCTCATTACTTTTTCACTTGTTTATTTAATTTTTTTGTCTTTTTATTTTCATAGGTCCAATGTTTCACCCCCTCAGCGGAGGAGAAGAAGTAGTCGCTCACTTTCCAGAGAAAGGGAGAGGGAACGTGAACGGAACAGGCAAAGGGAGGCAGAAAAACAGAGGGAAAAAGAAAAGGAGCACCTGAAAGAAGCTCCTCCCCCACCCCACCGTTCATCCTCCTCTTCTTCATCTTCCAGTTCCTCCTCCTCTTCCTCATCCTCACCCTCACCACCTCGAGAGAAGAATGACTCCAAAGCACTGCCAGACAAAAGAGTAGAACGAGAGGACAAAGAACAGAAATCTCGCTCCTCCTCATCCTCTCAGGCTCCACCTCCAGACAGAAGAACTGTTCAGTTAGACTCTAGATCCTCTGATGTGACCCGTGGAAGGTCACCAGCTAGCAGCCAATCAGAAAGCAGGCAGCCAGAACGAAATCAACCCCGGAAACCAACACCACCTCAACCCCCAGAACGAGTCAGAAATGAAAGTACTGTGAACGGGAAGGAGGCAAATGTTAATAAGAAAGGTAGCAGGAGCAGCAGCTCCAGCTCTTCATCCTCCTCCTCCTCATCCTCTTCTTCCTCCTCTTCATCGTCCTCTTCAGATAGCTCTGACTCTGAGGCAGAACAACCAAAAGGGTGAGCTGGAGATGTGAATGTCTGGCTACGTCAGTTCAATAGACACAAGAAGTTTATTCATACTAACTTCTTTCTCTGTTTAACAGAAAACCTGCCAAAGCTCAGAGCTCTGCCTCCTCTTCATCTGAGGATGAAAAGGCAGCGAAAAATAAGAGGTAAGAATAGACGTTATGTTTTTAAAGTACATGCAGAGTCCTCTCCCCCTCATTGTGTAGAAATCCATTCAGTTCATGTTGTTTCACTGAACAGGTCAATTCTTTTGGTAACATTTTTTCTTAATTATATCTCAACAATAAGCAACTTTTTTCTGTTTACTTTTCATCTTTATCAGAAACACACCTACTCAGCCAAGATGCAGCTTGTTGTGTCCGCAGCAGAGTGTTGGCTCTGCTTATTTATTTTTGTTATATAGCTATACCAGGAATTCTGTCCATTCGAGATTTTTGTCCGACCGATTTCTCTGACACTATTCACCAGATTCTTTTCAAATTTGACACATGTTCTTTACCACTAGTTAAATTTCAAATTCATCAAATTTTATTTATATAGTGCCAAATCATAACAAAAGTTATCTCATGACACTTTACATATAGAGCTGGTCGAAACAGACCCTCAAGCCAAGTGAGGTGCAGTGTATTGTTTGATGACTGAATTCAAATTTTGGGATTATTTATAAATATTTGAAAATTTCAACTTGAGTCTAAAGGCTATTATGTTCCCAGTATCACGGTAAAATCATCTGTCAACCCCCATCTGTAACCGGCATTACATTAGAACTATGCCAAGGTCTCACATTTTGTTGTGAATTTTGACTTGCTGGTGTGATTTACTTGTCTGTTGCTTGGCTAAAGGAAAGCAAAATCATATATGTGTCATTGCTGAATTTTCACCCAAACAATGACAGGAGCAATGTTTGAGGTTCTAGCAGTGAGCAATTAACATGTTACTGTGAAACAACCTTGAACTTACAAATCAGAGTGCAAACTTAAACAACTAATGCTGATACCTTAAATTTGAACAGTCAGCCCAGTCATAAAACATATTTTCCACTGCATCTGTGTTGCTTGACAAACATTCTACTTGATATTGGTTAAAGAATTTGAATGCGTGATGTAAGAATATGTCAGTTAATTATAGCTTTTTTGTTCTTGTTTAAAAGAATGTTCTCCAATATTTAGTCTAATTTAGTGCTTCATCTCTCAACATTATGCTGCCCTTTGTCTGTAAATACTGTTATCAACAGAAAAAAGCAGTCTAGTGATTTTTGTACTTTTCTCTTGTCTTCAAATCCTATGGAAAGGAGGCTATGAAATAAGTACAGGATGCATTTAGCTTGTGATGGTTTTTCATAGGATTTAAGTAGAGGAGAATTAAAGACATGAACTAATGAAGTCTCTTGGATGAGAGACCAAATGTTTTCAAGAACAAAGCCCAGTCCAGATCAACTTGGAAAACTACTGAGGAGAATTAAAGACTATTATTCTGAAGTGTTTTTGCTCTGTACTACAATCTGTTGAGAGGCTCTGAGATTTGACTGTTTGCTGTACTCTTCTCACAGCTCCCCTGAGCCTCGCAGAGTACCAGCTGATTCGTTGAGAGATTCTCGCTCACTGAGCTATTCCCCGCCAAGATACATGAGAGCCGCACCGTCCTCACCTGGCCGCAGGTCTGTATTTTGTATTTCTGTTCAAGAGTCTAATGATGTTATTTTGAGGCAGCTGGGGATCATAAGAACACAATCCATCTCTGAACTGTTGCATAGCCTACCCTCATCAGGCAAAGACACACCAACCTGATTTTCAGCGGTCGGACATTGTCAGGCAGTCTGTCGAGGTCGGTGACATGAGTCTGCTTTGTGTGTTCTGAGCGATCAGCCACTGTTAATGTCATCTCCAGTCTTTTCGGCTGATTCAACGTGTAATCGGCCTCTACCCGTCGTTCAGTCGGACCAGTCTGATTGGTGGAGGGATAGCCCTGGACTAGTGAAAAAGTGAACGAGAAGTTTCCGTGTCATTTCAGCTATGTCAAAGTACTTCACACTATCATTGTCTTCTATAACATGAACTGCTCTTACTGTATCTGAATGAGTGCCAGTCAGTGTTGCCTATAGACTTCATTCATTCCATGAAGTGAACACTGCTAGCATAATGCGATTTCTCCTTAGTTTTCACCTGTGACGTCTTTCTTCTTCCACAAGAAGAAGCCCAAGAGCTGACAACGCCTGTATCTTCTTATTACTAGCCAACCATTCAACAAGTACAACAACAACCCTTCTTGACAACTCAACACTCTCTGCTGACAACAGTGACCGACGACAGCGAGCGCTGGGTTTTGGTCTAGAGAGATGTTCCATCATTTTCCAGCTTTACGTCTTGCACAAGTGCAGAACGTACGCTCAAGTCTGTAATCGATTTGGTGTGTTCTTCACACTTTTTTGACCATGTCGACGCAACAGGAGCCGACTGATCAGTCAGGCTACCTTTTCTGGTGACAGTTGGCAGTGGGGTTGGTGTGTCTTTGCCCTTAGAGTTACTATTAAAGGAACTGTTTCATTATTTACTATACTACTTCATCAAATCACATGGAAAGGCTGTAGTCTTCTTCAGATCTAACATTCATGAACTACTTGTTTCACGGTTCTACAATGTTTTGAAAACGTTCCATTTTACACCAATATGATGAGGCTTTTCAGATTTTGGTAGCAAACATATAATTTGTAGCATCTTAAAATATGGATTAGGCTAGGACTGGTTGCCTTTCTAGTATTGATGAAACGGTTAAAACTCCAGAAAACTAGATGGTTGATCATTTCTTCCATCATGTCCCAGAGCAGCTTTGTCATTTGAAGGAGTTGATGTCACCACATGAGCAGAGAAGACTTTACCAAGACAGGATTTCATTAGAGCAATGACTGATGATGATGCTGGGCTTCTCAACCCTAATTGAGGAAAACCATTCCCTATATAACCACACTCTAACACCAACTATAAAACCACAACCTAGTGTGAGTCGATCTGAGAGAGGCTTGTTCACACCACAACCATTCGACCATTCTCTAAACATCCATCAGCACTTTCATCTCATTAATCTATGGTCTGATGTGGGCACCAGCAATTAATTCATAGTATTATCTTGTGTATCTGCATCCTGGTTTATCTAATTCACTTGTAGTGTAGAGCTCCACTGATGTCTGAAAACTGCTTAAAAAAATAAGACCAATGGCCCTGTTTCTCTCCGGCATATTCTATCGAGTCACAAGTTGAATTTGCGAGGTTGTCAGGTTCTGTCTCTGTTACTGTGGTCTGGATGCTAGAAGTGGGCGGTACTTTCACTGGAGGAGAACTTAACTAATTCAATCGAAGTCCATATATGACTTCCTATCAGTGCTCAATAGTAACTATATTGATATCTGTAACCATTTCCATGTTATAAACCATCAAAATATGGACCATTATAAGTAAAGGCAAATTTGAATTGGCCAGTGAGCTTAAAAAACAGACCAATGGGACTTTTCATTGCTCTTGAGAACATACTTCTTATTAAACAGAATCTTTAACAAAATGGCTCCTGACCATCTAAGTCCTTTTTCTTTGTGTCTTTCCCTTTTGCCACGGCAGGAGTGGGAGCAGACAGTCTCCAAGCCGCTCGTCAGGCAGCAGACGAAGGAAATGAGAAGCCCTTTCTCTTTTCACCTCCTTTAACTGGGGTCCATCGTGAACTTCGCAGCCAGCGGTCATAGATAAATATCTGTGAATGTAAAGGGACTTGATTTGGTTCGGAACAAAAACACATTAATCAATAACATGTTTATTTTTTAATTGTGACGATCTGAGGCTGGCTTGTACATCTTCTTTTTATGACCCAAATAAGAAAAAGAAAACACACACACAGACACTGTCATAATTAAACCTTACTATGAACATGTTCCTCTGTACCTGTATGGTTTGTTGCGTTATACCTGTAGATATGACCTGTCTGTATCTTGGTTTATATTGTGTAATAGATTTGAAGCAATTTCCATTTAATGTTGGCAAAAACTGCAACATGTTGGTTATTTCTTTGTTGAAATGATTAATAATAATAAAAGGTAATTGTACATTTTATCTATGTGGAATTGGTTTATTTGTTGCTTTGGTGGCTGAGGGATTTTTTTTTCCCCAAGCCAGCGATGTAGTGACAATAAAGTGCCATACGATCACTTTTCATAGGAATTTCTTTAGATCCACAGTCCAGACGTACCTTGGAATTTAAGTCACGTGATTTTCTTTGAGTATTTTCAGCTTCTGTAACTTTATACTTCTACGCCACTACATCTGTCTGACAGCTAATTATATACGAACAGAATCTATACGCACTGATTTTTAATTTTTTAAATTTTTTCATTAGTTTTTGACAATGCAAAAACTCAGAAAATTTGTCCAACCTACTTTTCAAAGACTATTCACCCAATTTGACAAAGTGCGATCGGACTGAAAGTTATGGTTAGAATAATGTTTGTCTTGGTTTAACTGAACAAACCAAAAACGGACAGTAATTCAGTTTAATCTGGTTTACAATTACCTTTAAAATTCAAAATAAATCCCTCAAAGCTCCACTTTTTTTCACTTGTTCCTTCTTTCTTTTCAACCCTTTCCTATCCAGTTAAAATCATATTTATAAATGTGTCAACATTAAAGGTTTGTTGTAAAGTGAAGGATGAAGTGTCTCATATGAGTTTGTTTCTCATGATAAAATCTTTAAATCTTCTGGAAAAAGCTTGTTTTTCTAAGCTAATGAAAAGTTGATTCAGTAATTTAAATGAGCTCAACATTAAACATTTACAGGTATATCATTAATGTATCTGTACCAAACCTAAAAACATCTATAGCAGAAAAATACTGACAGGCACAGGGACTACTTTGACTTTTTGTACTGAAACAGTATTTAGGCGATAACACTTAAATGAAGTGTGGTTCACACAGCAGAACTTTTCCCTGTTTCGGAGTATTTTCACATTGTGTTTTAATGAAAAGAAAAATTGTAGGGTCAAGTAAAAATAAATTGTAAAAGGTGTACTTTACTGATTTATATTAGTAGTAACAATGTTGTTAACCAATTTTATCAGCTTCTATGACATACTGTATATTAAGTAAATGCTAGCAGTACTTAAATATGTAATTTTAAAACCCTGCCAGAAAAAAAAAAATCTATATATGTGTTATTGACAATGAGAGTATTAAATATTTGTTGTTAAAATTATGTTCCTATTTCCTTTTTTCTTTAAATTATAAACTTTTTAAAACAAAGTTCATCCAACTTTTATTGAATCTCTGGATACAGTGAGGTAAGTCAACAGAAAACTGGTGATAAAACATAAAAGAACCACAGTTTAATCAGTTAAAACAACAGAAGGTAATTCATTTTAAGACAAGGACCCTTGACCCATAGGCCACTTCTAATATTAGTCACATTTCTACCATTAAAAACAAAAAAGTGCTTTTTAAAAGCAAGCTGTAAAAAATATACATTAATATTAAATTCAGTTTTCATCAAATGTAATTTTTCACCAACATTTGACCTAATTATTGATATCAAATACTAATGAACTTTTTAATATTTTAACCCTTTAAATGCCTAATACTACACAAAAAGTAGATATGTTTTATGTTAAATCATGGTTACATGATATATATTGTGCTTTTATGTAAATGACTAGCAGCAACATTGATTTTTATGCATTATTATTTTTTGTGTGCTGTCACATACACTCATACCGCTAAGAACAAAAAATATGCTCTTTATACATTTGAATGGGACTCAATGGCACATTTTTTGAGCTTAACAGTTTGAGTGTAACTTTTACTGTACAGAGTATTTTATACATACTGTGGGAGCTGAACAAGATAAAGTAAAAATCCAAAATCTTACCAAAATTCATGCTAAATGCTCGAACTACGGAAGAGGATTAGGTCACTGGGAAAAAAATAAAATAAATTAAGGTCCAGTATATATTTTCTTAATTATTAGTCTAAGAAAGAAGTCAGAATTCTGAGAAAAAAGTTATAATTCTGAGAAAAAAAAAATCAGAAATCAGACTTTTTTTCCCTCAGAATTCTTACTTTAATCTCAGAATAATAATAATGATAATTATATATATATATAAGTCAGAGGAGAAAAAAGTCAGAATTCCGAGATTCAAGTCAGAATCCTGATGTTTTTCTCAGAATGTTAATAATATATATGACCTCATTTTTTTTCCCAGTGGCCCTAATCCTCTTCCTTAATAAACACAGCAAAATGTATTAAGAAAAAAAGAATGAAAAGCGCACGAATGAAATATTTATTTATTTATTCATCAAATTTGGATAATATTCCCTTTTTCGTTATTAACTTTTTGAAATTAAATTCATTATACCTTTATCTAATCTCGGGACATACCGAGGTACAGTGTGGCTAAATCAATAGATTACAGGTGAGGAAACCAACAGAAGGAATCAAAGCCTTAAATCTGTTCCAACATTCAAAACAGTGGTCAGCTGTTCCTGCTCGTCTTGTCCCACAGGACGTGAACGCATCCTTGGATGCGGAGCTCGGCGGGTCCTCAGCCGCAGGCAGTCAGGTGTGGTCGGCTCGGCGGGGCGACATTCCGACCGGAGCGGGGATCCGAAGGACACTACCCGGACCGAAACACTGTCTACGGCGGGGGTGCAGACATGACCCACCCACAGAGCAACGAGCACCGCGGCTAACCAGCGGTAAGACCCTTTATTTTCCACACGAAGGGATTTGAAGTTTGTTGAAGTCAAGTTTTCCGACGTCTTGGTGTTTGTGGAGCCAGGCCAGGCCCAGAGCCCCGCTCCGAAGTGCGTAAGAAATCTGCAACTTTTAACGTTTTCTTTCGTATCGGCGGCGGAATGCGTGGTATCAAACTCGGACTAGCATTTTTACCAACGTGTATGATTTCCTTCTTATCCCGGGTTATTATCTTTAAGCATCTAACATTAGCTGTGAAGAAAACCTAACTTAACTCGTTTCTCCCAGCGCCAGTGAATGAACCACCACCGACCCACTGTGCGTGTGTTTGGCAACTGAAACGTATTCGACAGTTGAAAGAGATGAAGCTAACATCAACGGGGGAGCTTTCATTTGATTATTTAAACTACGCCGAATTGAAGAACATATTCCCCCCGATACGGTTTCCTTCCTTGTTTCACAGTGTAACTCTTAAAGCGGCAGTGATGAGTCAAACTTCCTTAAATATTAATGGTTTTTGAGGGAGTTTTGGTGCGACGCACTTCAGTCACACGTCGCGCTGGACGAGGAGGTGAGGAGTCACGGTGTTGTCACAGACGGATGTCCAGTTTTCTCTGTTAATTCCAACAAGCAACAGCTAATAATCCAAGTAAGTGTTTGATATGCTGCCTGTCTGATCATGTGTTGCATGTTGTTAAAACTCTTTAACTTGTCTAAACGACTTTTGAAAGGTCGGCAGTTAACGGTGGAGGCTGGTTAGCGAGTGATAAACACAAAAACTAAACTAAAAAAAAAAAAAAAAAAACACACCAGAGGGACACTGTACTGATATGTCGAATTAAAATATGACCGTTAAATTACCCAGCAAGGTCAGGAGGTGTGTTTTACATCAGGTGGTTGTTGTTACACAAAGAAATCATAAAACTGCTAGATTTTTAAACAGAGATCAAGTCAGTGCCTGTCAAAACTAATGAATCCTGGTCCCATTAGCTCACACTAGTAATGTCCTATTCGTTGCTTTCAATGACAGCTGCATCCTTTCCTGTTTCCATGGAAAACTGTCCCCATATCACTGTTTTCTTTGCCTAATTTAGCTCAGTGCCAACCAGGAAAAGGCCACGGCAGCTCGGGCTTTTGTTGTTGCTACCTATAGTTCACCAGGCTAAATTATAAGACGGGGGTGGATACAGAGTAAAGCAGGATGAGGAAGTTATATTTAGTGACTCAGCTGTTGTTTAAGGAGAGGGGAGGGAGCTGAGGAGGGGCACACGCTGCATAAAGCAATCACAAATGAAGTGACAGCCACTACGCTGTGCTGATTGATGTGGTTTGGTCTAACCGCTGATTGCTTTTCTCTGTCTTTGTTTAGCACCTTTTACACCTGGACTAATGCAGCAACAAGAAGACAAAGAAGAAATGAGAAGCCTGATCGTAAAATGAAACGGAGTGGTTGATTGTAATTTTTTTTTTTTTATTTTAAACCCAGTCAACCAGTGGAACTGAAGTGAAATCCAAGAATCGGCGTAAAGGAGCCTGAGCGGATGTGACACCACAGGAAAAGAGGAACATCTTAGTTTCTCGCTTCTTTGAAAAAGGGATGGAGCTATGAGGAGCAGTAACTGTGTCACAAGCCGGTTTGGTAACGCGTTTTAACCCTTTCGTGCATCTTGGGAAGACCAAATAAGGGACTGCATTCAAAGGAGACGAGCGGGAGTGTCCACACTGCACTGACATATCGAATGTAAAACTGATGAGTCGCGAAAACTTGGAAATCCCCTGCAGGAGTGTCATTGGGTGGAACTGGAACTAAGGTGGGGCCACGTGGCCGCTGTTAGCCGTCAAGAATGAATCATAAATGCAGGCTACTCCAGAAACACTCCATATGCTGCTGCCCGCCTACTGTGGTCTGAAACCAAAGAGAATGACGTGAACGCCTGAACTGAAACCACTAAAACCTGCACAAGTTCAACTGGAAATGCCATCTTACTGGTGCAGGAATGCCTGAGACTTCTGGAGAAACTGTTGTGTCGCTCTGAGCTGAAACAAACAGTAACAAGTGTAGCGGGAGAGTAAGATTATCACCTCATCCTATGAAAGTGACTTTACTTGGAAATTCATCGAAAGGCCATCGTAATGGCAGGGAAGGATTACAATCATCTCTTTAAACTGCTCATCATCGGAGACTCCAGTTAGTGCATTTCATTCAACTTGTTTACGGAGTCCCAGCCTTGACAAATGTTACTGTGTGCAAGAGAGTGTGTCCAAACAGGGACACACACACACACACACACACACAACAGTGGGTTAAATATCTCCGAGTGTTTTATCCATTAACCTTCAAAAGGCAGATGTTTGTCATGAACGGAGCAGAAACCATTAGATTAACACGCTAAACAACAGACCAATAAAAAATAAGGTGAAGGTACTTTTTATGGCACAGCATTTAGTGGACGCTGCCATTTTAATGTGAAGATTTATTGCTTTTTTTTTTTTTTTTATTAGAACTATTTTTAGTTTTATGCTGTTAGTTTAAAAAACAAGCAAGCAAAGCATTTTAAGAACGCTGTCATCAGTTGTTTCCAGTGGTTTAAGACATGTTCAGACTGCCGGGCCAAATCTATTTTCTTTTTGTTTTGTTTTGTTTTTTTTGTCAGATCCAGATACTTTCCAGATTTTTAAATTTTATTGTATTTTTTCCAGATTTAATGATAATGATGAACTTTATTTCAAACATAAGTAGTAATAAAATATAAAAGTGAACAAAAAGCTAAAAGAAATAACAAACGGAACACTCCAGAAATATCGAAGGCAGTAGGTTACACCAAAAAAATGTCACGCAATGTACAACTAATTCATTATGGCTCTTTAACAACACTTTATGTCTGAAGTAGGAGTAAGAAGAAGCCACGCTTATGTTGTCCGACCCCAGTTTTACATGACTTGGCTAATCAGCTAAAGTAAACAGACCATAAAAAAAGAATAGGACAGTTATTAAATGACAGAAAAACTATTAACTGTTACTGTTGTACTCCCGTTTTTAATTTGTGATTTAATTTATTATCTGTTGTCTGGACTGTAGACCATTTGGATTTACTGATTATATTTCTGCAGATGAGGCTCAGTCCACATGCTCAGACTGGTTTTCATCACATAAGCATAAAACCCAGAGTGACAGATAAGCCGAGTAAGATCCATACTGTGGAGTGTGGAAGAACAACTGCACATAAGAGATTTCATGTTTAGACAACTTTAAAGTGCGTTTTAGCGGGTAAATGTGCTCTGCCTGTGGGCTTCTCTTTTTGCTGTCAACACAGTAAAACCCAACGTGCTGATGAGCTGCTGAGGGAACATGAACCAACACACTCGTGTAAATTCATGAGGAGGGTTGTTTCAAAGGAGACTGAGTGTATGAAACGGTTTCAGCAGGAGATCTTATGAATGAGAGTCTGGCTTAAACCGTGTATGTTCATGTTCCTGTACCTGCAGGCATCAGTGCGACCCAGTGGTTGAACTGGTTTTTGTGAGGAGGGGGAGCCCTTGTGTAGCCTACAGTCAATGGTCATCTTATTTCATGAGCATTTATATTATATTACATTGCCCACAACTTATGTAATTGTTTTTGTTTTTTTTTTTTTTACCCCATCCCCCCTAAAGGGGAGGCAAGGGGTAATGTTTTTGGTTTGGCTTGTTTCTTTGTTTAACATTTTAGCAGCAAAATTATAGGTTCAATTCATACCAAATTAGGTTTATAGATTGCCAGGTACCAAGAATAGATGTCATTACTTTTTTGGAAAGGTAGGTCAAAGTTCACATTTTTAAAGATTTTTTAAAAATCCTCCCATTTACTTAAAATGGGCAAAATACATGCGAGGGGCTGGGTCTGTTGTGATTGTTTTGGTTTTTTCACCCGTTTTAATATGTAGACTGTGAATGAATATTTATCCAAGGAACAAGGATGTTAATACTTTTAAATTTATGTGTCAAAACACGGTATTCGAAATCTCTCTGACGGGACATTTTAGAGACAATTTGACAGATCACTGTTGTTAAATGACCCACATTTTTACTTTTAAATTCATTTTTGCTTTAGTTGGACCATAAGGGATTATCCAAAACAAGGAGCTACTTTTATATTGAAATAAATGTTGGAAGGGCAATCAATTAAAATTTGCTCTCTGACGGGACATTAGTGTGTTTTGACCCTTATTAATTTATTATTTATTAAACATGAACTAAAATTAGCACAGGATTTGAACCCCAGTCGCCTGCACCGTAGTCTGTAGCACTACCTACTGAACTATCCAATCATTGATATAAATGGTAGTAATATTACTTAATGAGTTACCCGCTGATAAATGTATTCATATACAGTGGTGGTAGATTATTTTGGCCATTTTAAAAGTAGCTTAGAAGCTGAAAAAGTGTGGGCTGTAGAATTCTAGGATGCATTTAGAATAAATCATGGTTTAGATGAGCGGCGCATTACTGTTGAATTACTGAGATACTGGAATCCTAGAATGCATTATAACATGACATCTGACAGTCGCATGTAGCCGATTTGGGTGTGTCTTCAGGGCATCTTGCACTTACTGAACTTCATAGTTTATTTAGCTTATCAGGACGTGAAATTGAATAAGAGAAATAGTAAAGGTTTGTTTTACTTTGAGGCAGAGGGAGCTAAGCTCTGATGGGATTTGTTGTGGATCTAAGGAGGTGCAGCTGAGCTCTGGTGCGCTCTGGCCCAGTTTAACCTATAGTGTGACCCATAACTCAGTCTAATATGTAAAAAAAACCATCACTATGCCTCAGACTTCCCCTTTAACATCCCCTGAGATAAGAATGGAACAATGGAATGTTGGCTGAAATGAGTATCTGCTCTGATAAAATGCCAGTGGCGCACATTTTAATGTAATATAAACATGAAGTCTCAAAGGTCAGATGTTGACAGAGATTGGATATTTTTATGGCTGTTCAAATAATCATTTTGAAAAGCCAGCAAATTGGCCAAAACCCCCCAAAAATCTGCATAAATGAATGATGTTTGACTCAATTTTAAACAGGTAATTCTCAAACTGAGTTTCTACCTAAATGAATAAATCCAAGTTCATTAAACCAATCGATACGTCTGTAATTGAATACTGGGCTGTAGAAAATCCAGCCGCTTCTGGATGTTTTTATTTTTTGACCTAATATTTTTCCTCAAAGTCTTTAATGACAGTCGGTTCGAGCCGTCAGCCGCTATCCGAGTCCAGTTCAGTTTATGAAGTTTTATTTACGTAGCGCCGATTATAATACATGATCAACAACCCAACAAACCCTCCTCAGCTCTTAATGATAGTGATTGAAAACGCACTGATTCCAGGAGTCCGTGTAAACTGTATTTTATTTTGCTGCAGGACATGCTGAGTCATTTTAGGTCACCTTCCTCCCTCCGCAGAAAATGACAGAGGTTAGATTTCAGCGTAAGGCTCCTGCATGAAGCTCAATCACACATTTGAACACAATGACGTTGTTCTAGAGCAGAGATGTCAAACTCCTTTTCTTTCTGGGGCCACATTTAGCCCAATTTGATCTCAAGCAGGCCGGACTAGTAAAATAATTGCATGTAAATAATGGCAATTCTGTTTTTCTCTTTACATTTTATTATGTTTATTTGTGTATTTGGACCCTAATAGTTCCTACAGTTTGAATTTGAACCCTCCAGGTGCTGCAAAGCTATCTTTA
>JAPQRP010000029.1:29164490-29190379 GCA_037367295.1 Apogon hyalosoma | reverse complement strand
GAGTTGAATGAATGAAGAATTCAGAGCCAAGCAGAGCATTTACAGTTTATGGAGACCACAGGGAAAGGTTTGAAAATTAAGAATTCCATTTAAAAAAGCATAATATCACTCCTTTAACATGACCATATTTAACCCACTGTGGTCTTCATTCAAAACACATCTTAGTGTCGTTTGTCATTGTGGGACTCCACAAATAATGAAAGATTGATTGTGTGATTTTTTTTTTGTTATATTCTGTCTTTTTCAGTGTAATAGTATTGTGTGTTGTATCTACATTAGAAGCAGTGAGGGTTTTGCAAATGTCCGTCTTTCAAATCAAATGGAACGATTCAGCATTTGTAGAGATGTTAGCGTTTTACCTGGTTTTCTTTTGTATGACACTGAATTTCTTGCACTGTTTCATTGTTGGTAGTTTAGCTAAATTATCACAGCAGAATTCAGAGTAATTACTTGACGTTGCAGTTACGTTTTGGTTTGGCACATCTCCTTTAAACATGCTCCCACAGGTTCATTCTGCAGATTATTAAAGGTGCGACCTCTGTGTTTTAGAGCTTTAATAATAGCTGAGGTTCGCCTGTTACCAGTTGGAAATTAACTGCATTTTCTACCCAACCCGTCCTCTGTCAGATAGTTGTCATTTTTCCCCCTGGTTTGGTTTGTAAAACTCAGACGTAGCCGGTGTCACCGTTCCTGATTGGCCGCTTTCGTTTCCTCACAGTAACTCTTCTTGCTTATCTTGTTTCTCTCATGTTGGCGTTTCTTTCAGATGTGGGCAAAAGCAGCCTTCTGCTCCGCTTCGCAGACAACTCCTTCTCTGGTGAGTGACCGCAGCTTTCTGTGAACTTACCGAGTTTCACGTATCTGAAAGGAGCCCGTGGTTGAAAAACCCTCCTTTTTGGCAGACGTTACACTTGTCTGCAAAATGCAAGAATGTAATCATGTACAGTCATCTTATCTGCTGTAGGAGTGAGCAGAGCTGTTCGAACCTGCCAGGATTTCAACACAGAGGAACATATTCAGACTTTGTACACACATTAGATGGGTGCGCATAAATAGTCAGTAATAAATAGTCAAAGTGTGAAGCCTCACTGCTGTTTTTGGCACCACTGTTTTACTCACAGGCTGGAGAAAATCTTTTGTTTAATCATGTTTTCAGGGAGGTTAAGTACATTATGTGGACATGTTGAATGCAGGTGTTTCTTTTCTAACAGGGTCTGGGATACAAAACAATAACGACTAATGTCATAATATAGTTTTATATTGGGTTAAATATCATTGGTTAGTTTGGTTTAAATTATTATCTTTGCTTCCAAAATGCCTCAGAGATGGTTTTTACTTAATTTCTCTCTACATTTTTTTTTTTAATCCATGACTATGGTTTTTAGTGTTCAACCTCTAAATTTCTCAAATATTTTTCCTGCTCTGACTGTTAATACTAATTTTCTACCACAACTAACCATCTACTTTCTTCACATCTCACTGAGGAAGAAAAATCTCTCATTAAACTTTAAGGAAATATTGTTTTATTTTTTGCCTCATGTCAGAAGTAACAGAGCAATTCTCCAAACTGTTTTAACTTCATTTTTCACTGCACCATATCCTCTGCCTTTACTTTCATGAGTCTTTTAATCTGGACAGAGGAGAGAGCTACAAAAACCAGGTGCCTGTATCCACCGATGACTTCTGTCAGCAGCTTCGATCGTTGCGTTTCAAAGTGTAACCCACATGCTGAGAAACAGACGAATACAACTTCCTCTCAGATGTCCCTCATGCACTGCATAAGGAATTCAAAGCATGTTCCGTATTATCACCACTCCATATCTAGAATGTTGTAGTAGGTTATGAAAAAAGAAACGCATAAAGAAAGCTTCTATTAATAACCGTCCTCAGCCGCGTAACTAAACATGCAGGACAAAGTTGAAAGAACAAAACACTCGCTTGTCCGACAGAAAATGTAAAACACCGCCGCGGCCAAATTAACTCAGCTGTCATGTAAATCAGCAAACATGTGATCATTAAATCATGAAGTGCTTTGTTCCAAAAGAGAAATCTGTCATTTGTGTAAACAGGCACCTTTCTTTGAGCCAAAAAGCGATCCTCGAATACAATATCATTTGCCGCCAGTATTTTATCCTTTCTTTAACCTGGTGAATTCCTCACTCAGATTAAGAATCTCTTTTCAATGACTGATGCAGACGAGAACCGCTTAGATATTGCAAGAACGCCTTTTCTGTTGCAGTGAACGGCATGTCTATTCCTGAAAGCAGAAAAATAAAAATTATGACACTTTTTTGCGCAAAAAGAGCAAACAAATTTAAACAAATTATTAGGTGATGAAATTACGTCGAGTTTTTTGAGTCACCCTGTGCTAAGTCCATTGCATACATGTCTTTATATTTAAAACAAACCATGAGCTTTTGCTAATCCTAACTTAAATATTTATTTCCTAATTATTAATTAATCACCTCATCCCACATTCCCCAATTATAGTAGGCTATATGTACCATGTAAACGCTGGTCATATCTAAGGTTCTTCTATTTGTACGTGTTAGAATCTGTTGTTACATCTACTTTTATACTGTGGTCTAATATTTTAATAATGCACGTTGGATATTTAAGTTGTTTAATACCGATTTATTTTGCTGTGACCTTGTGTGGCTTTAATTTGATTTTGCACCATGGTTGCATATTTCAGTAGCGGTCTTTAACAAAAATATATTGCTTATACAGTGCTTAATAAATATATTAAACCACCAACCAAAGTAAGGTTTATGCCAGAGCTGCTTTAATGAACAGCATTGGTAATTACAAAAAATGTTTCTGTAATGTTTAATACACCAGTTTGTAGATGCTGTTCAGCCTAAATGATATTTTTAATGATAAAATATAATTACTGTTAGTCATGAATGTTCAAATTAGCTGTTTTACTTAAAAAAAGGAAAGAAAAAATAGCCCAAGGACATTGGTATTTCTTGATTTTGATGTCAATTTATAGTTATTCACTTGCATTCCTGAGCAGAGAAGTTAGTTTTAGAGGTTGGATATTCTGTTTGATTGATTTGTGAAGAAACCCAGTTTACCAAAATAAAACTTCATGATGCTGGTTGGTCTCTGAGACAAATAGAGGAAAAACAAATGGTTGAATAAATATGTTAAGCGCTGTATGTTTTATAATTCCTATATCAGTAACTGCTCTTCTTCATAAGTTACAAACAAACTATTACTAGACTTATACCACAGTAGTGGCATAAAGTTAACTGAATAGAAAATAAGACTGTTTTTCTTAATTTTTTTGTTTGACAGTCAGTTGACACCTTAGACAACCCTTGAATGGTCATGACTCAAGTTTAACCCATTTCCTTGTATGAAAATGTAATAAACAGCCACAGTAAGAATGTAGGTCAAAGTTCTCACACTGTGTAATGGACAAGAGACAAACTGGGTAATGATTTTAATTACATTTGTTTCTGCGATTATGATCGAAATGGGACTACAGACATAAAAACCTGGACCATCTCTCTGTCTTTTTTTTTTTTTAAATTATTTATTTATTGCTTTTTATAATTTTTCATTGACATGCATTTCTTAGGTACTTACAGTTTTTCATATATACATGTATTTATATTTACATGTGTACTTTAGGCTCATTTTCTCAAGTCTGTATCTGATGTATCCTTTTCTCAACCGTCAATGGACAGAAAGGTTGAAATAAAGTAAATAAAAAGAACATAATAAAAATAAAACAACAACACATCTAGAACTATGAACATTTGGGAGTGCCCGTGTAGTGACGAATGTTCGTTTACATAAAATCAGGCCTCTGGATTATCATAAATTAAACCCCTTTTTCCCAATATAAAGCAAAAACCTGCAGCCTGTGATGAACCAGCGCAGTTATTTTCTCCATTTTGTAAATGTCCGTTGTGTCCACCCGTGGTGACAGACAGGGCTTGGATTGGCTCTTTAAGCTTTGTGCATCTCTACATGATCATTGTGTCTGATCCTCGGACATAATTTATCAGCTTTCACACAACATGTAGATCAAGACGGCGCATAGAAGCGCAGGTTTATGGTCAGTGTCCTGCATTTATTTATTTATTTATTTTTAATGTAGGCAGCTACATCACCACCATCGGCGTTGACTTTAAAATCCGGACGGTGGACATCGACGGGGAGCGGGTGAAGCTGCAGATCTGGGACACGGCGGGACAGGAGAGATTCAGGACCATCACATCAACGTAATCGCCTCAACACAGACGCACATAAACACTAAATGGACAAAAGTATTGGGACAGGTGTTCCTTTTCTAACAGGGATCTGGGATACAAAACAAAGACTAATGTCATGATAGAGTTTTATATTGGGATAAATATCATTGCATTGGTTTGTTTGGTTTCAATTATCTTTGCTTCCAAATTTACCTCAGAGATGGTTTTTACTTCATTTTTCTCAAATTTTATTTTTTTTTGTAACTTTTTTTTTTTAATCCATGACTATGATTTTAAATGTCTTTGTGCTCTGACCGTAAATACTAATTTTCTACCAAAAGTAACCATCTACTTTCTCCGCATCTCACTTAAGAAGAAAAATCTCTCGTTAAACTTGAAGGAAATTTTGATGTTTATAAACTATTTGGACAAAAATATTGGGACACATCACGTCTACAGCTGTTCATGAGGATTTCAGATAAAAACATCAATATTTCCGAAAGTTGAATGGGAGATGTGAAGAAAGTAGATGGTTAGCTGTGGTAGAAAACTATTATTATTGTTTAGAAATTTAGAGGTAGAACATGTAAAGTCATAGTCATGGATTAAAAATAAAGATAAAAAAATCAATGTTGAGAGAAATTAAGTAAAACCTGTCTGAGGCATTTAGTAAGAAAAGATAACAATTTAAACAAAACTAACCAATGTAATGATATTTATCCCAATATAAAACTATCTTATATCATTTTTCATTATTGTTTTGTATTCCACACCCCCGTTAGAAAAGAAACCCCTGAATTCAACGTGTCCAAATACTTTTGTCCACATAGTGTATATCTACTTACTGGTTTCATTTAGGTGGAGTGTAAGTTTACTTGGTTTTAATTCACCTTTCCCTCTTCTCAGGTATTACAGAAACACGCACGGTGTCATTATAGTTTACGACGTCACCAACCCAGAGTCATTTGTAAATGTGAAGAGGTGGTTGAATGAAATCTCCCAGAACTGTGACAGTGTCTGCAAGATCCTGGGTGAGTCATGTGACACTCCATTCCACCTGAAATTCCACTGAATGTAATCTTAGATCGCTGTATAAAATGTAATCACGCTGTTCCTATGTGCTCAGTAATGTCTCAAATCTAAAAGCCCGTCTTTATCTTAAAAAGGAGACAGAATCTGTGAGTTAAACGTGAAAGAATTTACTCTTTATTGGTTTTAGGGGGACAGTGGAGGTGTGTAGCTTTAGGGCCTGCACCTCATCAGTCAACAATAGGATCCGTTTGTGCTTGTTTTCTTTTGTTTTTGATGGAATTTGCTGAAAATAGAACTTTTTGTAATAGACAACGTATCGTGACAGTATTCAGCGTAAGCTACAATGATTTTACGTAGCAGAGAAGCGGTTGAAAGTGCCTCTTTTTCCGACGTGTCTCATAGTGGGAAACAAAAATGACGACCCTGCCAGGAAGCAAGTGGATACCCAGGATGCAATGCGTTTTGGGGAGTCGGTCGGGGTCCGGGTGTTTGAGACCAGCGCCAAAGAAAACATAAACGTGGAGGAGGTAAAGCAAAGCAAATCACAAATGTGTCGATCACAAACTGAAAGCAAAGGAAAGTTATATTTATAGCTCTTTACAATTACTATAAGATACCATATGCCTTTATTAGTCCCACAAGGGGAAATCCCAGACTACATTTGAATACACGGTTTTTCTTAGTAAGTGTAACGGATCAGTTATTTAAATTATTTCAGCTGGTTATACATGGACGTCTTTATGGCAGATACAGTCGGACAAATCTACCAAGAAGTTTTAGAATATAAATATAGCAACCATAGATATGTTTTTGCACAGAAGCAACTATATGTTAATAGTTTTGTCATTTTGTCAATGCTGTGTTAGAGCTGGTTATTAAATTGAATTAACCACTTAGGTGCCCATTTTTTTATTATTATTTTTTTTATCAATTTTGATGTGAGGTTTGGGACCTTTGTGCGAGGAATTTGCATGTTTTGGATCAAGGATAAAGCGAGTTCAGATAATGAAGGTTTTCAAAAAGCTGTATCTTGGAAGTGTTTAGAGACAAAATCATACTGTAAATGAGAAAAACGCTGGGTATGACCCAAAGTTTATGTTGGGAGTAAATGTACTCGTCTGATTTGCATATTGTTACATCACAGGTCGGAGGCCATATTGGATTGCGTAACTTTTAGTAAAATGGAGCTTTGAACATATTCACATGGAAGTTTTCTTTGTGTTTTTGTTTTTTTGTCACCTTATCCTTAAAATAAATGAACTTAAACATAAGTAGAAAGTCAAATGCAGTAAGTTTTAGTAGCTTTCTATCCAAATCGATCCTTATCTATCCAAACTAAACTAACTTACTTAACCAGCTCGGGATCACACCTTTCAAAGTGGTTTTTCTTCTACACTTTGAATAGAAACCATGAAGTGGTGTTAAGACTGAAGGGGCACATGTCTGCCATTTATTGGTGGGAGGTGGTAAAAAGATTGGGCAACTTTATCTGGAGCCACAGTCTGTTTCATTCAGTTATGTTGCTTGTCGTAATATTGCAACTTTGGTGCTTGAAGGGTTAATGACATCAAAAATGCAAAATTCAACCTGTTTGCTTGTTATAATTTACTGTATTTATAGTCAGTATGGTTCTCTAATTATATATGACGTGTTTTAGGAAAGAAAACGACTTTTGAATGATGATTTTTATCTTAATGTCTTCAAGAACTTAAAGTTGTGAATCGTCTAAGATACTGCAAAAAGTTGGGTTTTTTTCATCATATTGCCCAGGCCTATTCTCTGTAATGACATCGATTTTCATATATATTTAAGGCATTTTAATGTTTTGGGATAAAATAAGGAGCTAAGGGGAAATCTATGCAGGGAAAAACCTGTCCCACTTCTTTCCATCTGAAGACACATGGCTCAGAGTAACGTCCTTCCTGTTTCTGTTCCTGCCTTCAGATGTTCATGGCCTTCACGCACATGGTTCTTCGGGCCAAGAAGCAGAGTCAGAACAGAGCCGAGCGCGAACGAGAGCGGGAGAAAGACACGGTCAACATCAACGCCCAGCGAGACCGCGACCGCAGGAAGAGAGGGAAGAAATGCTGCTGAGAATCTGACGCAGCTTGTCCAGAAGAACCTGGAGACAGGATCAGATGGACGACGCCTTAGAGGAGAGAAGGGCAGCGTTGAAAGCCTGTCACGTAGAGGCCTGGAGGATACACGAGTTAAAGGACCAGTCTGTGTTTTCCGATGTTTTTAGTATGATGATTTGTCACGTTTATGTTTTCTCAGAACTCTCACTCCAAAATGGTCTTTATTCAGTGACCTGCTTCCCTCTCTTTAGTGCAAACACCAGGTGACCAGTTCAAGACATTCATCCTATTTTATAAGGCCTCATGTTTCCCACAGCATGAACACTTGACATTTTCGTACTAACTCATTAGCGTGTTTGCTGCAGTGCTGCAACTAACGTTTATTCTTATTACCTGTTAATCTGGTAGTTATCTTTTCCTGTTTTTTTTTTTTGCTAATTACCAAAAATTCATATAAAAACATCTGATTAATCTCTTAAATTGCCTTTGACCGAGAAAATGCAGCAAATTTGACAAGCTAAAAGCACCTTTGCTTTAAAAACAAATCAATTGATGAACTATTAATTTTATTGTTATAATAGTTGTAGTGTTTCTTTTAATGTAGGATGTAAATAAAACCACAGCCTTAGAGCCCGCATGTGGCTTTTAGCCTTATCTTTATGTGGTAAAGCTGTAAAAGTAACAGCAATACAACTGAGAAAATCAAAGCAGAAGTCATGTTAAATGATGACGATCTCGTGTGAATGAGGTGAAACGTGTCAAAACGCCGATATGGTCCTTTAACTTTGCACTAGTGAACAACTGTTATGTGCTGATGTTCTGTTATTTCTTAATCCATTAAAGTATTTTACCACTGGGAAAAGGGAAATGTTTGCAGCTGTGATGCACTAACCGTTGTGATGAGTGCAGTTCAGCATCCGCTCGCCTTATTTCACATGAATGAGGCCTGTGATCTCAAACTACAGTCTGTGTAACCTCAATACATGTATGTTGTTTTTATGTTGCCAAGCAAATGTCTGATTCCAAATAAAGCAATAAATCTAGTGACTGTCTGTTTCAGGAGAGGCGTTAACTATTGTCAAGTGTGGTGTCAGATGGAGTAGTGTTTTTACAGATGTACAATCAGGTACGAGCCTTAAAATGATTAAATAAAACATCTGATATAAAACTATTCAGATCCTTTACTTAAAAACAGGAAAAGTCAACAGTTATTGTGCAGTAAAATGGTCCCACACGGGTGAGAAGTTTTATATTCAGAAAACTTAAGTGTTCAACAAAAATACGCATCACATCGGTTTCATTTACAGATGCAAAATTGAGACGGTTTCCACTGGGGGGGGGTGTGAGTTGAACGGCTTTTATTCTGAAAACCTCTCATTACAACATGGTGTTCAGTTCTTCCATTTTTCTGCGGGGCTCTGAGGACGTACCTTGACACTACAAGGTAAACCTCTTCTTTTTTTTGTCCCTGTAAAGTATTTGGAGGGTGAAATCACAATAATAAGGTGTTTCAGCCAAACAAACCAATGTCCTGAAACACGAAGCGAGTTGTGTTATTTCCCACAGATCGGAAAAGCAGGATTTCGTTCGTCCTCCGTCAGTTGGACTTGGGGAGTCTGTAGACGCCTGCAGACATCATCAGCTGATGCTCCCGGACCTTCCTCTGCAGAAAGGCTTCCAGTTCATTTACGTCCATCTCTGTGACGACGGGTCCCGTAGCAACAAACATCCGCAGCATGGAGTGGATGCGGTCCAGCGTCATACTGTCCAGGTTGGTGAGCATGGCCTGAATGTAGGCCCAGAACAGCTGCAGAGACACATGCACAGAGTTCAGAACAACAATAAAGTAGAATAAAGGATGAAAATAGGACTAGAATATAAAATACATTTAAATTAAACAGCAGCACAATTAAATAGATTGTCCATCCGGTGCAGATAGAGTAAAGGTGGAATGGTACAGTGCAGAGGCCAGTCAGTATTATATATATATATTGTGTAGCTGAACAATTTAAAAACATTGGCAAAATGTGGCATTCACTGACACTACGAGACTTATTGTCAGAGAATTAAGAAATTTGAGCGCCGCAGACTCACAAGGCCATGTAGGTAAAAGAAAACCACTTTGCACATTATTAAATATTAATAATTATGATAAAAGATTACTCCATCAAAACACGGAAGCAAAATGTTCTATACTATTATTTCTACTTCTAGACGATAATAAGAAATGATGACAATAAAGCAACCTCACATAACCTAGCAAAAAACAAGCCCTTTAGCCTCAATATGCACAAATTCTTGTAACATTATAACCAGGGTTCCGAGTTCAATTTAAGACTTTTTTTAAGACTACTTAGAACATAATTCATTGCCTATTTCACAACCCTACTGGCAAAAAGTCATGATTCCTAGAATTTAGGAAAATGTACTTATTTACTCCAACACCTTGATTCCCATTGTTCTGAGTTAAACGGATTTCTTGCATAAAGTACACAGAACTTCAAACACGCTCCCCTCCGCTCATGTCGAGAATGCTCTTTTCTCCAACCAGGCGTTTTAAAACTTACACTTACCTATGTTTATTTTTCACTTATGTGATCATTCCTCACTGGGGTTGGCAAAGTCAGAGATAACTGGTTCCTAATTGCAGTATAAATTGTCGGGTTGGAACGGGTGGAACTGAGTCGACTAACGTTACTTTCTTTGCAGCTTGGACGTTTAACAGACACATTTAAACACCATACAACAAACAGGTTTATAAGAACATAACTTAGACCTATCATATCAAATCGATTACCTTTTAAAGACTTTTTAAGGTATTAAATGCAGATTTGTAAATTCAAGATTTTTAAGACCTTGCAGGAACCTTGTATAACTATATTCTCCAACTCGGCTTATGCTGTCGGGGGTCGACAGCAAGGATATAGCCCCGAAATCCCCCCAATCCTCTGCTATATATAAATCTATCTATGATAATTGTTAGACAATTGATATGAACTCAATTTGAGCTATAATCGACCCAGTTTTTTCCCACAAAAATCCACCTAGTGAATGAAAATGACACCAAATGAAGTGTGGATGGTAGCCAGAAAATGGACGTTTGGAAGACAATTAACCCATAAAGACCCAGTGCTACTTTTGTGGCATTTCCCAAATTAATTTCTCTCTATTTAACCTTTCTTAAGTGATTTATCACCATTTATTATAATATTATCCTCTGTATTTTGCATTTCTTCAATAAAAAGGTATTTTCTCATATTTCATTTGCTGATTATGTAGATGTTCATAAAAACTCAGATTAAAGGTAACTGTCATACTATCAGAAACAGAGAAAAATTTAGAAAATGTGACTTTTTCAACAAAATTTATCATTAACTGAACGTAAACCAAGTGTCTCCTTGCATTTTCATTTATCAAACCCAATGGGTTTTACTGGTGAATCAATGTTGTAGAAGATGACGGTGCTTCTACGTTCACTACGGAGCCTCTGAACGTCTAAGTGGGTCATATCTGATGACCATGAAAAGATGACAAACTGCATTTTACACCAATTATTTACATGTATTGATAGAATTAATGGATCAGAAGTTTTTAAACATTTTATATTGGTAGATGATTTTGGTCGCCAGTGGTTGTTTGGGTCTTTATGGGTTAATATGAACCAAATTTGATCTCAATCAGCCTATTATTGCTTGATTTATGTCCAAAAAATTGATTTTCAACTAAAGCGCCCCCATTTGGATGACTTCTAATACTCATAGAGAAGCTGAAATCGATAGGGTTCTTCCACTAGGGGTCCCTTTTGTTGGTTATCGAGGGAGAAGGAATCCAACCAAATCTGTCTGAGTTATTACATTCATTTCCAGCGGCGGCATTTGGGGTAAAACCATTATATCCCAAAACTCGATTTCAGCGATATAAACGTCAGATTCTTCCCTGTCACCCATCAAACTGTCGTCCTCCTGTGTGTTTTTCGTCACCTGCAGCTTCTCCTCCCTCTGCTCAGACTGGGTGGTGGTGTTGGAGTCTCTCTCCTCGTCGCTGTCGATCAACATGACGCTTCTCTCCATCTTCTCTTTAGACGAGCCCCTTTCCACCACATAGTACCGTCCGCCCGCCTCCTCCCTCAGGACGCCGTGCTGCTGCCACAGAGCCAGCTTCCTGTGCACCAGCTCCTTGGGGGCGCCCAGTTTCACGCTCAGCTCCTCCAGAGTCCAAGAACCTGACGGGTGACAAAGACATACTCAGGAAATCTAAAGCTGAAGGTCAGACACATTTTTACAGCTAAAAATAGCACTGAATTTAACAGATTTAAAAAGTCTTACATTCAGTTATAAAAGTTGCTGTAGTTTGTTGTAGCTTTTAAGATCCTGAAATTCTGCATACATCAGTTAGTTTACATTTATTCATCCCTGTGTGATTTTTTCACTGTACATTTATTCAATATTCACTCAGTCCATACTTTTGAAAAAATTATGTGAAGGCCAAATAAACAAATGGTTCTCGACAGCGGATCCAAACAGCAGCTCAGTTTGGATTCACGGTATCTTTTTGTCTAGTTTCATGCCCTACACAAACCAACAACTTGAGAGGATCAGCACAGTAAAGTGTCCTTAAACGTCTCCTTCAAAAGGACCGTTTCTGGAAAGCGAAGCGCGGTCTGAGTTTCGATGTGAAAGACGTACTTTTGTCCTGAAAGTGCAGGATGATGGCTGCGTGAATGGGAGACACGGTGAGGTGGGTGAGAGTCCGGTCCTCCAGCTCCACATCCAGAGTGACGGAGCCCAGGTGAGGCTTCCAGCTCAGCGTCCTCATGGCCTAAAACACAGACAAAGAGCTGTTTTCATCAGCTCTCACACAGAAGTGTATGTGGACACGTTGAATTCAGGTGTTTCTTTTCTAACGGGTCTGGGATACAAAACAATAATGACAAATGTCATAATATAGTTTAATACTGGGATAAATATCATTGCATTGGTTAGTTTGGTTTAAATTATCTTTGTTTCCAAAATGCCCCAGAGATGATTTTTACTTAATTTCTCTCAACACTGATTTTTTTCTTTAATCCATTAGTCTGATTTTAAATGTTCTTCCTCTAAATTTCTAAAATATATTTCATGCTCTGACTTGTAAATAATAATTTTCCACTATAGCTAACCATCTACTTTCTTCAGTTAGGAAGAAAAATCTCCCATTAAACTTTAAGGAAATATTGATGTTTAGAAACTATATGGACAAAAATATTGGGACATCATAGTCATGGATTAAAAAAAAAAAAAAAAAATCAGTGTTGAGAGAAATTATGTAAAAACCATCTCTGGGGCATTTTGGAAGCAAAGACAACAATTTAAACCAAACTAACCAATGCAATGATATTTATCCCAATATAAAACTATATTATGACATTTTTCATTATTGTTTTTATCCCAGACCCGTTAGAAAAGAAACGCCTGAATTCAACGTGTCCACATACTTTTGTCCATATAGTGTCATTTGACTGTCGGCGAGCGGCGTGTGAATTGTACCTTGAGCTTCTCGTAGCGGTGCGTGTAATCCTCCATGGCCTGGCAGACCACCGGGGGCAGCTCCAGCTTCTCCTCCTTCAGCGTAGGCCAGAACTCCGAGGACAGGATGATGGCGGACAGGGACAGCGGCGGCTGCTCATCTTCGCTCAGCCTCGACTCCTCCTCTCGTATGTTACTGTTGATCCTGCGGGAATCGGCCATGTCCTGCATCCAACAGGGTCACACGTCTGAGTATTTCAAGTACTATTCATTTCATCTTCTTTATTATAAGAGAGTAGAGCTGCAAGAAGACTCTTCATGTACCCAATTAATATGCTCATGTTAGCGATTAAGTTACAATTCCCTTATTACGGCTTTATCTCTGCCTGGGTTACATTTACTGATCCATCAGCCTGGTTTTAGTTCTGTAATTCTATTCAGTGACACAATTAGTCAGTCACTCAATAAGTTGTCAAAAACTACACTCATAGCCAGCTATTTTGATAAATAATCAAAGAAAAAAGTCAAAATGCTACAATTTCCTTCTGAAATGTTAATATTTTCTGGTTTCTTCACTCCTTAGTGGCAGTAAACTGAATATTTTTTGGGATCTGAATCAGACAAGACATTTAAGAGAGTCCTCATGAGCAATGGGAAACACTGACTGGCATTTTAACCCCAACTGGTTGAGTGAGACGACCATCCTCCAGGAGCCAGGGTCTGCTCCAGGTTAAAGAAAGTTTTTCCTTCCACTGTCACCAAGTATTTGCTCCTGGAGGATTCTGTTAATGTCTCTAAATGTAAAGTATCATGAGATAACGTTTGTTATGATGTGGCGCTACATAAATAGAATTGGTTGATTGATTTTATCACCTTTTTAAGGACCAAACACATTGTTAATTGAGAAGCGTTCAATCAAAAGTGAAAATAATGACCAAACAAGAGTGAGATTCATGCGAGGGGAGTGTCACAGGTGTTTTAGTTTCAAAACCACAAAAGCGTCTTCGAAAGGAGCCTTTCTGATCTATTTTCACAAACATGGTCCCATGTGCACAGGAAGAGCTCACAACCACCTGGTTTCTATGTCCACAAGTTGTGAGACTAAACATACATCGTGGTTTCATTACACATCACAGTGTTAAACGGTGAAACGCATGGTGTCAGACTGTGCTCACCTTCAGCATGACCTCGCAGTAATGCATGTGAGATTCTCCAAAGCGGAGCTTCAGCAGCTCAACATTCCGAATTTCCCTGAAGAAAAGATGACACAAACTCATCAGGAAGCTAAAATATAAAATATAGCCCTGACTGAGAGTTTTAGAGTGAATACCTCTGAGAGTTTCAGAGATGTGGTGGTTACCTGGCGGTGTTGTAGTTGAGCTGGTGCAGCAGTCTGTCGGCCAGCACCGCTCTGTACTCGTCGATGAAGATGTCCTTGCTGCCGTAGATGCTGACCAATAGGCTGATGATGTCTGATGAACGTCGTTTGGAGCCGGTCTTATCTGGAAAACATTCAGGACCAACACTTTTCTATTTGCAATTCACCAAACAGATGATTGTGAGAAACACAAGCATTAAAATCTACAAGTGATGCGTTCACTGACCAGGCACAGCGTCCGTTGGGTCTGGTGTCCAGTCCTCAGGGTCGTTGCCTTCTTCGTCACTTTCCTGCATCTCCAGTGTCACTGGGTCTCCTCGGGACAGCTCCGAGGCCAAATCAGTGCAGCCTTCAGCATCTCCAGTCAGACCAGCTACAATCTGCCTCACTGTGTCCTCCCGAGTCCTTAAACGCACCACAATTATAGCAACACAACTCAGATGAGTGACATGAGCAACAGTTTCCTGATTTTAACGAATTATCAATAATCCGGATGAGTAACAGCTGAGAGTAAATAATCTATATATTTAAAAAATGCTCATAAAATGGTGGATGAATGCATTTACTGACCGGAGGTATTTGCGGATGGGTTGGCAGGCGACCTGCAGGATGACCATGGATGGATCGAGTTCTCTGAGGGCTTTGATGGCCGAGATGTAAACAGTGAGGATGTCAGACGTGTGAACACCTGAGAGGGGATGGTCAAAACCAAAGAAGTCCAATTCTGAATCAGCTGCATCTTTTCTCACTGCACATCATACCTGTGCCTGTGCCTGTATCCTGGTCTAGATCAGTGGTGTCAAACTCATTTTGGTTCAGGGTCCACATACTGCAGTGTCCAAATGTGATCTCAGATGGGTCAGATCAGTGAAACACTCCAAGGCATAATAACCTATAAATAAAAATCCAATTTTCTCTCCGTTTTAGAGAAAAAAGTAAAAATATATCATGAAAATGTGAATAACCTGAACAAACATGTACATGTACCTGACATTTATTATTATTATTATTATTATTAAGAAAAGAAAATTTTATTTGAGTTCACATTGGGCTGAATGTGGCCCCTGAACTAAAACAAGTTTGACTCCCTTGACTATTAAAATCCTAAGTGTCATTTTTTGCACTGAAGGGCTGGATTGGACCAGTTTTGACCCACAGGCCGTGTGTTTGACACCCCTGGTCTAGATCATATTTGGGATGTTCTCTTTGCAGAACACTTTAAATGCCACTTAAGTCAGAAGTTAAGAATGTCATGTTACTTATTTGAACCTTTTTAAAACCTTAAAATAAATGAGATAGGAGTAGATCCATCAATTCATCAACAAGTGAAAATCTTATTAAAAAGCCAAAAATCAACCACAGAAAACATGGACACTACGGTTCAAACTGACCTGGGTGCAGCAGACGGCTCTCAAAAGCAGATTTGAGTGAAGTGAGGAGCTGCTGCCTCTGGTTTGTTCTCTCTAAACAAAACTTCAGATCTTCAATAGCAGCTTTGGACTCTGGGAAATCTGAAAGCGACAACAAACATCACAAATAAATAAAAAACAACAGTCCTGTAAATCTGGGCGTCCACACCTGAAAACAAAGAAGACATCTGTTCACTCACCTCTGATGATGCTGAACAGCTCATCGATCCTCATGTTGACGTAGATTCGACAGAAGAACTGGTGCATATGACACCTCCACTGCTTCAGGATAGGACTGGAAGGCTGGCCGTCCTGGACGCTGGGAGTACTGGGAACACTGGGAACACTGGGAGCGTCTCTGTCGGCCTCACTGGCAAACACTTTACTGAGCCAGCCAAGAACCAGCTCCAGCCACTGCTCACACAAACACACGTATTAATGTAACAAAAAAGGAACAAAGCCTGATAATCACCAAACTACGTGCGAAATTAAAGTATTTCAAAATAAAGCAGAGAATAAATCTAATATTTCCAAATAAAGAAGATAAAGTACAAACTAGACATTTTAAAGCATGAAGAAAGAATGAAACTGATGGTATTTATCTTATTTTTTGTGATAGATTTTATGTGTTTACGAAACACTGTAAGTGAACATCTGCGTGTCCACCTTTAAATTAATGCAGAGCTTCCAGTCAAAAATAACTGAAACCATTTCAATACTTGGTAAACTATTGGATAAATCCTTCAATCAAACACAATAAATGAACATTTTTCTAACTTTTTTTTTTTTTTTGGGGGGGGGCTGCTTTTTAAACCCTGATCAGATGGCGGATGTTTTACCTCCTGGAACTCGAGCAGGAAGGAGCGCTCGTACTCGCCCCTACAGTGCTGTTCCATCCGCTGTTCAATGAGTTTGTGGAGGATGAAGGTGACGGCCTTGGAGCTGACCCACTCCAGCAGCTGCAGCTTTGATCTACAACCACATTCAAAAGAAATCACTGAACTCGGATAAGAGTCCAAACTCTGGGCCTCTTATATGAGTCAAACCTTTACAGATATAATCTTCCCTCGCCTTCATCGTTCACTTACAGGATGTGACTGAGCTCCTGCAGCTGCTCCAGCGCCTCCCGACACCAACACTGACCCGTTTGGATGCTGCAGCCCGGACAGACCCCTCCTTCAGGTCCGTCTGCAGCGTCGCCCCCGTCCTCAGCCTCCCCCTCCTGGTTCATGTAGACCGAGAACGTCCTGCTGTAGAACTCCAGAACTCGTTCCTGGAGGACGGGAGAGGGGGAGAACAGGAGGAGGGCTCTGATGATGGTAAAGGCCCGATCCTGGAGACCCCCGGGCTTTGTCCCACATGGACTACAGCAGCCCTCAGCCTGCCAAGTCCTCAACCTCTCCAAACCACCTGGAGGAACAAGGGAATGTTTGAACTCAGCTACTGACTTATTTACTCATTCCCAGTTTAATTCTATTCAGCACTAACCTAGGAAGGGGTCCAGCCTGTCCAGCAGAGTCCTAAAGGCGGTAAGCAGAACCCAGGCTCGGTCTCTCTCCTCCAGCTCATTCTCCGGCTGTTTGAGTCCCGACCAGAACTCAGGGACGACACAGGAGGACAGACGCATCTGCAGAGTCTCCAGCAGCCAGCTGCCCAGCAGCCGGTCCAGTCCATGAGCACTCAGCAGGGCCAGAGAGTCCGCCACAGTCTGATCCGACCCCGATCCTCCAGAAGACACCTGACAACCCCAAGCACTCGATTCAGTTCTGACAAATGAGGCTTTTCTACAAACTGACCTCCAGGGTTTTGCAAGTTCTTTAGCCTCTCTGGGACAATACGGTCCAGATGTTTTATTAGTGGATGTACGACAAAAGTTTCACAAATCAGATACAGTTTTAGAGTCTCCTGGCTGTAAGGGATGATCTAGTCTAGATTTAATTTGTCTAAATATCAGGTTGTAATATGGACCAGGTCTGATGTGGTCTAAAAAGCAGTGCAATGTCGCTTTTTGCCATTTTCACACACAAAATTAAGGTTGTGCAAACTTAAAAATCAGCTTCAGACAACACTGAAGTTTTATTTACATTGTCTGAAAGCATGCAAAGTGATTAAAAACACAGAATATTTGTATATTTGCAGGTAAAGACAAAAAAACAAAACAAAAACAAGACAATAAGGCTGAGTAGAAAGAGAAAAGGCCAAATAAAATAAAATAAAAGATAAAGTAACATATAAACTGAATTTATCCTAAGGACCCTCTGTATTATCTGGGTCATGTTACATTAGTGATAAACCTTCGTCACTTGATGGAAACCAGTAAACCCTGTCATCCTGGATGGACCTGGTGTCATCCGTCCGTCTGTCCGTGGCTCTTACCAAACATGCTGTCACCGCCTCCCAGGCTTCAGCCACTTCCAGGTTTGGTGTCGAAGCCGAAACTTCTACAGAATCCGAATCCATGGCATTTTCCTCCATTTTCCCCAAAGTGTTCAGACAATCAACGAAACGGGCTAATGTCAGTCAAACATTCAAACTTCCAGCTGTATGACCTCGGATTAGCGACACGGTCTACGTAAACACACGCATTATGTTTGTTATGGCCTCTATTAATGTGTAATAACGACACTTCTGCACACATTTACGGCCTTTCTGTGTTAAATTAAAACAACATCGGACTTTCTCGCTTGCTTGTCGCGGGTTTACGTCTTCTTCGGTGGTTTTTCTTCTTCTACTGCTGCTCCTGAGTGTTAAACCTCGAGGATCCTTGTCACTACTGCCCTCTGGAGGACCGTATAGTAAATTCATAAAAGTTTATTTTGAAGGATCAGCGGAAGTAAGTGTACGCTAATATTAAAACGGACTTGACACTTGCATTGTTGTTTTTGTTTTGTTTTTTTAACCCAATTTCTCAACATAAAATTGTGCCTGTGATCTTTACGCTTCTTTCCCTCTGTTTTTAAAAGTGTTAAAAAAAACATGTATTGTTAAGTTTTATTTTTTCCAAATAATTAGCATTATTTTGTAAGAGATAAAATTGAAATGTCAACATTATGCCATCTGGTGTACATAAAGTTGAAATATTTTATTTTCAGGTTTTTTTTATGCAATGTGTACAAAGAAAAATTATTAATGATATAAAGACGTAACATTAAGCAAGGCAAGAAGGATGACGTTCTTACAAATGAAAAAAAAAAAAAAAAAAAAGGTGGGGTCTGTAAATATGGCTGCCAAATTTTCTAAAAGGTTGTATCTTTTTCTGAGACAGTGAGTGATTTTTTTCCAGGGGAATGCAACTGTTCATCTGTAAAGTCCACCGATCAATAAGAAGAAGATTTCCATGACAACGCAATGCACTTTTTAGCCACACACAGAGCATCTTCCATGACTTAGAGTTGAGCATTGTTTAGAGAACCACGAATACTTGTGAAGTTCCCCAGTAAACAAAGTTCAGGGTGGACATAAAGTAAAACTACATACATCATAGATTTATCAAAATTTATAAGCGAAAAATGTTTGCCAACTGTAGCCGCACAGTCAAAATGGGCTACAATTATTAAAAAAAAAAAACAAAACCAAAAAACTATGAAAATATTGTCTGTGATAAGTAGCAATACATCAAATGTAAATGCAAAATAAACTTTTCACAGCAGATGACTGTAGTTTACCATTGTTTCCACCAGGCGGCGTAGTTTCACTAACATTTACGGGAGATTCGTACAAAATAAAAATCAAACATTTGCAAAATTACACGTAATAATCACACAAAAAATACTTCTTTTAGCTCTTAAACAATATATCTACAGTAAATCAAAGTGTCATTTTTTTTTACTTAACAAAAAAAAAACTTTGAAAAGAAGTAATTTTGCTTTGTAGAAAAATTTCGCAGTTTCGTACTTTGACCGCTAGAGGGCAACAAATAAACAGGTGCTTTTTTTTTTATCAAGCTAGACATGATAACATGCAGATTTTCCGGTTATTACTATCAAAATAAGAGTTATAAATTATTTTATTATTAAATATCCATGTTGATTGTTTAGTATAATTAGGGTACCCAAGTAAGACATGCAAAAAAAAATCAGGTTTCTTTAAGTCGTGACTGTCGTGACTATTCGTACTGAACCGAGAGCTGGAAAGCCACATTTATTGGATGCTTTTATTCTGAAAACATCCGGTTTAACTTCACAATACTGTCCGTCATTCCAGCGGCTGCTCCGTTACAGGCGGCATCATGGCAGCGGAGTGCGAGTGAGTGTTTAAACCTTGTGTGAAATTTACCCCAGCAGCTGAAAAACAAACATGACAGCCAAGAGATCCGGGCCACAGCGGAGTCGTTTAAAAGCGGCCGCTGTTTTCTCATCTTAGCTTTCCTAAATGACGCAGAGCTGCTGCAGCTAGTTAGCAACACAGTGTGTGAGCTAACACGGCTAATGCTAGCTTACATTTAGGACACTGTCCAAACCTATAACTCTTGTACTTGTGTTTGTTTTTGGCAGCGTGTTGTCCGAAATCGAGGTGCTGCAGTCGATCTATCTGGATGAGTTGCTGGTGAACGGGCGAGAGGACGGGTGAGGCTTAGTATTCCTCTTTTTTTAATTAATTTCCCATATAATTATCTTGTTATTGATAGCACAGCATGCATGTTTATTTAGTAAATAAGGTAGTTGTGCAATTTACTGAATGCACTTCCAACCAACATTTGAAATGATGCCCCATCTGTGTTTTTCCTATAACATAACTTGACCCTAAACGCAACCTTTACCTCCATGTCTGCAGAGGCCAAAACCCTTATAAATGTTTATTAGTTGGTGACATTTGCTGTATTTTTATGGCAGAAAATGTTTGAAGTATTCAGATCTTTTGCTCATCTTTTCGTAAGAACAATGAAAGAATACTCCACTGTTGGTAAAATTGGTAAATTCCTACTTACATAAGTATCAGTAGTGAATCTTGTTGAATCATGCATGTGTTTGTTTTCATTTACCTCTTATACACAGAGACAGTAGACTTTAATTTCATCACACTGGTGACTTGTTTAGTTCTGCATATGATAATAAAGTCTTAAAACTGGAAAAAACGAATACTAAAAACAATGACATCATAAAAATAGACCTGATAAATAACACAAATGCTACTCTAAACTTATGTTTTCAAAGCTTTCTATTATCAAGGACTGATCAGCTGTTGAACTTTTGGAAATCGGTAGAATAAAGGTTTGTGAGCTGTTAAATGTAAATCAGAGCCAGGTCATGGAAAGATTGAAACCAGACAGTCTATATAAATGAGTCCATCTTTCATCATTTGATTGTCAGCAGTGACTCATAACAGTTCTTGCATCTTGTTGGTGTTGTTTCTGCTGGAGGTGGAGCTGGTTTGAACCAGTTTGATATTTGAGAATTCACTTTATATTAAATTGGAGAGGAAATGTTCTCAATTTGTCCAAAATGGAAATAGTCTAGTTAAGTACCTCAAAGTAGTATATAAGAACATGATATCAACTGTTAAGTTATATTTCAACAGCTTTATAAAAAGTTCTTCAATCTTTTTCTGTGAGTGTAAATGTAGGCTTTTAAAAATAAACAGCTGATGTTTCTTTGTTAGTCAGAGGTATTGTGCACAGCTCCAGTGTGTCTGCCTCTGTTTAATTGTGCTGCCGTGTTGTATCGTCATTATGTCCTCATTGTGTCCTGTCCCTGTGTGTCCTCAGGGGCTGGGAGGTGAGTCTGGTCCTGTACCCATCCACAGCCGAGGACTCGGTCTCCCAGTTTGTGCGACTCACTCTGACTTTGAGCCTCGACCAGCAGGTCAGCAGCACCCTCCTTCAGCTCCTCATGCAGTGTCGCAGAAAATATCAAGGATGAATATTTTCAAGTGAACATAGAATATAATACAATATAATTTCATATATGTTTATAAACTAATACTAGGATAAGTCTGTTCCAGGTGGTCAGAGCTATTTTCAGATCTGGACTTTCTATAATTTATAGGCTCAAAATCATAAAGCTCTTCTCTAAATTCTTCAGGAGTTTTTCTCTTAGTATCTGTGTTCTAAGCATTATAAATAGAATCAGAATCAGAAGACTTCATTAAACCCAGGGGGAAATTAGTGTGTGTTACAGTTGCTCCATTCAAGTGCAATAAACAGTAGCTGGAAAGAAATTATCAATACAACAAAAAAGAAAAAAAAAAGCACACACACTGATGATGATTTAGAACATGCATACGTGTAAATAGTTAATAGTTACACACCAATAATTTTTCACCCTAGTAGAGTTTTAGACTTTGAAAAGTTACTTCACTCATCTTAAACCTAAAGATATTTCACAGACTCTGTAGAACTCAAAAATGGTCTGGAAACAGGACAAATCCACACGGCTGAAAAGCAAATGTTACTGAAAAATCACTGGAGCCACAAATCCATCATCAGAACAGTGTAGAGTAGTCTGTGTGCAGCCTCCAGCAGGTTATGTAACTGATCAAAGTGTGGACAGTGTGAGTGGGTGTGTGTGGAACATTGAATGCCTGAAAGTGCTGAAAAGAAGTGTTTTACCCTTTTCTGTGACTGCAGGTTGGTCAGGTGTTTAAACCGACTGCCTGTGAGACACAGATCTGGTATTAAATAAGACTGATGGTTTCAACATTTCTGATCCTCCGGGTTTGGTCTGCTAACATCCACGGAATCCAGACTAAGCACAGAGAGACTCTTTTTTTATTCTCCAAAAAATCCAAGAGAATCTGCTGCAGCTCAGAGACATGACTGTAATCAGGCTTTTACCCACCACTGTGATGGAGCATCTAAAGTAAAGAAACAGAAAAGCTGTGCAGAGATTTCTCCACTGCCCTACATCGAAGTTATACCATAGTAATCAGAATACACTGTTTTGTTTATTTTTTTGAAGGTGGGGGGTGAGGTTGAAAATAAGCTTCTTTAAAGTGGTGGTTGTCTATAATTTGTGAAATAGAAATTGTGTGTTTCTGACTTAAATCCTGAACACATTTATTGTCCAGAAACTCAAGGAAAACTCTAATTGAATTACATTCTGTAGTTTATTTTATTGCATTCAGCGTATTTTATGCTTTATTACCCCACCCCCTGAAGGGGAGGCAAGGAGTATTGTTTTTGGTTCAATTTTTTTATTTGTTTGTTAACGCTTTAACAGCAAAAACTATAGGTTGAATTCATACCAAATTGGGTTTGTAGATTTCCAGTGACCCAGAATAGATCTCATTACATTTTGGGAAAAGTAGGTCAAAGTTCAAATTTTTTATTAATTTTTTTACGTCTTTTTTTTCTCCCATTTACTTATGATGGGTGAGATTTCACATTCCCATAAAAACATCAATTTTGTTTCAATTTGCTTCAAACTTGGCACATATATACAGGCAATTGATATGCTGACATCAGCTGGATCGATGCCAGAATAAGCTACAGTACGTGCAGGGGTTTGGGGTTTGTTGTGCCTGGAACCACTTGTTGAAATTAAAATGACTCTAAATCACTTTTATCATATCTTTAGTTTCCAGTGAGAGTTCTTCTGTTTTTCATTTCTATCAGCGTATCTTTGGGTGAAACACCAACGTCTAACTTCTCTTTCTGTATTTTCTCAGTACCCCTCGTCTTCTCCAGCCATCTCCATTCACAACCCGCGGGGTCTTTCTGACGACAAACTGAGCAGGTAATAAACTTCACCTGCAGCTCGATGTGATTCTGACAGGAGGCGTGTCAGTGAAGCTGAAAGTGATGTGTTGTTTTTTTTGAAGTGTCCAGAAGTGTCTTCAGTCAGAGGCTCAGTCCTGTCTGGGGTCTCCAGTGTTGTACCAGCTCATCGAGGTCACTTCACCGACTCCTTTGAAACGGCAACGAATACCTGTTATCGTCTCCTGCTGTATTTTTGACTGTCCTGGTGTTTCCATTCCACAGAAAGCAAAAGAGATCCTCACTGAGAGCAACATTCCTCATGGAAACTGTGTCATCTGCCTCTATGACTTCAAGGTACTGGAATCACCAGCCTCCTGTTCCTGTTTTAAACCGAGAAAAAAACATGGTCAAAGTTACAGTTTAGATCACGTACATTATAACTAAATGTGTCTCAACTGAGAATCACAATTTAATCAGTGTCTACATGAGCCATATTCTTTTATTTGTCAGTTCCCCACACACTGTCCTGAAATATTTATGTTAAAAATATCTTAATTTTTTATAATGTCAAATATTATGTAACATCAAAATATCTTATTCTAACTATTGGCTTTTAACGTCATAATGTGATACTGATCCATGGTTATTTTTCTGGTCTGACAGCAATATTCACTAATACATTTAAGCTCAATTTTTCACAATTTGAAACATTTCATTACAGTTAAATGTTTTGTTACCTTAGGAAGCCATATCCTCCTGAGACCCAGGAAAGTTAAAGTTTTAGCTTTTTTACATTAAACAGTTGTCTTGATCGGAAACTGCATAATGCAACAGTTTTTTCAGATACATTTTTAGAATTATTTTTATTCATTTATTTGTTTTTTAATGGAATGTCCTTTGCAGTAGACATCATTTTTTAAGTAAAACTTTTGTTCCCTACAGAGGACAAAAATGCATTGGTGCATCTCATGTGGATATATATGTGTAGATGTGAGGTAGGTCTTAAAGTGCATTCATATTCATTCAAGATTATAAAGACACTGAAGTCTTTCATTTAACACAGATATCTAGTTCAGACAGCTGAGCAAACTGATGATGATAAAATAGTAAATAGACCTGAATGACACCAAAATAAGAGAAGTATTGACTGATTTGTTGGTGATACTTGGACTTCAATGAAACTGTCCCCAAGTGGGCAAAAAGTTAAAGATGTAGCCGTAAATATAAACCAGTCAAATTTTATTTATATAGCACCACATCATTACCAAAGTGACCTCATGACAGTGCATTTAGAGCTGGTCCAAACCAGACTCTTAAGCCAATTCAGACTTCAACAGAATCCTCCAGGAGCAAACACTTGGTGACAGTGGAAGGAAAAACAACCTTTAACAGGCAGAAACCTGGAGCAGACCCCGACTCTGCACTCCAAATCCAAGTGGATGTACTACCACTGATGGTGTTCGTACCGATAATAGAAACCTCCACCGTCCATGTAACTACATGATAAACATGTGTCTTGTTTGTCCTCAGGAGGGAGAAACGTTCACTAAGACCAGCTGCTACCACTACTTCCACTCCCACTGCCTGGGCCGCTATGCCAGCCACTCCGAGAGGGAGCTGCAGCAGCGGGAGAAGGAGCTAGAGGAGGACAAGACGAGGGAGAGGACGGAGCATCAGGTAGATATCTGCAGGTTTGGGACAGATGATGAGGTGCAGGTGTGTCTGCTGAAACACTCACTGAGCCTCGTGTGCAGGAGCTGACGGTGGTATGTCCGGTCTGCAGAGAACCGCTGAGCTACGACGTCCACCAGCTGCTGGCCTGTCCTGCTCCACAGCTGCCTGAGGTGACACCTGCTTCTGCTCTGATTTAAAAAAACAACAAAAAAAAAACTTAAATCTGCATTTTTAGTCCAATAACCCAAAGGGTCCGATGGACTATTGGGATCAGTCGTCGTCCGTCCGTCATCCGTAAACAATTTTTCAAGAATCTTTTTCTCTGAAAAAGTCAGTCAGAATGACTTGATATTTGTTGTGGAAAATCTTTGGGGTAAGGTCTACCAAGTTTGTTCAAAGAATTTGGAAATATTGTTTTGTTTATTTTTTTAAATTTTTTTATAAATTTTTGAAATTTAAAAAATCCCCATTGGTTTATAATGGGACATATTTCAAAGTGCTAGAACTTCAAAACAGCGGAAGATGTTGATATAATTACTATTGGTCATGGATAGGAAGTCACATATGGGCTTTCATTTGGTGCCATGACCTTTGACCTTGAAAGGTCAAATGAATGTCAATTAATGTCTTTAAGTATGCCGTTGGACTCCAGGAACCTTGGTCCTATTTTTGTTGTTGTGAAGGCGCTGTGTCTGTCATTCTCTTCAATAGCAATTTCTTCAAACATCTTCTCCCATGAAACTACTGGTTGGATTCATTTCAAATTTTAAATGTAGCTTCTTTGGGACAGTGTCTACAAAGGGTGTTCACAGTTTTGTAGGAGAAATTTTGATTTTTTTTTAATTTTATGAGTTTTTTTTTTTTTTTTAAATATGTTTGTCTTTACTTTGATATCAATGCAGTTACTACACTGCAAAAATCCAAATCTTACCACGTGTATTTTTCTCATTTCTAGTCAAAATACCTCATC
>JAPQRP010000029.1:29067257-29079401 GCA_037367295.1 Apogon hyalosoma | reverse complement strand
AGATAAATAAATCTACATTTATTTGTTTTTAGTGTAGGTAGATCATTTTGACTTGAGAATGTATTATCATGAAAGTTTGCCTCAAAGGTGTAAACAAGTTGTTCCCAAGGCTATTGAAAATGAATATTCTAGTAATTTTTCTGTTTACATGCAACCATGCAGAGTCTCATTAACATAAAATAACCCCATCACACCTGTTATGCCACTACATTCTTTAAATACTCCGATTTCTTGAAAATGTCACCATTCTGATATTTGCTCTCATACAAAAACCTATTGATAATCAAGTTGCTTTGTATTGCACATATCACTGTTATTTATTTATTAAGTGGGGACTGCAGATGAAAATGAGCACTGACGCTAACTCCGGCATAATTACATGTTTATACTGAAATGGAATGTGTAAATGTGTTCATTAATGTGCACTGTCCTGCCTAAATATAATAATAATAATAATAATAATTTTAATAATAATAATGAAAGTCGTGTAATATCAACATATCACTTGCCTTATTGAGAAAACGTTACCTTCAGAATAAGCCTTTGTTCTGAACATCCAAACAGGATGTGCTGTTAACATGACCCACCAACATTACTTTGCTTTCTTACATTGAATTATGGGTGAATAACAGGCTTATTAATGTTTTGGGAATCAGAGTTCAGTCCACATCCAGTCACTTTGAAAGCAAACATTAGGAGACATTATAGATTTTATGAATTTACTGGGTAGTGCTCACAGTTTTGCCATCTCGAGACATCATTCTGCACAGTAAGAAACTCAGAGTTTGCAGTGAAGGAGCATGCAAAAAAAAAATGCCCTTGAGTGGAGGTGGACTGTAAACACTCACATATATATATGACTTTAAAGTGAAGTCTGTGGAAGTGAAGTGGGAAGCAAGTGCACAATGTTTTCAGGCACTAAACAGAAAATCAGAAAACCAGCAACGAACCTACTCTGTAAAAAATCAGGCAAATTAAAATAACTTTATTTCTATTTTAGGCAACAAATGTCAAGTAAATAGCAGCAGGAATAGGCAACAAGGATTACTCTGCTGAAAATGTCCATTCAGTCACTCATTAGTTCATTCATTCATTCATTTCTTCTATCACTTTCCAAAGCGCTTAATACTAGAGATGCTCACAGGGGTGCTGGAACCCATCCCAGCCACCATCAGGTGAAGGCGGGGTACACCCTGGACACGTCGCCAGTTCATGGCAGGGCTGACATATACAGACAAACAACCATTTACTCACGCAGTCACACCTACGGGAGATTTAGATTGACCAATTAACCTAAAAAGGGAAACACTGATGAGCAGGAAGTCTTCTTTGTGAGGGTGAAGAAGCTCATTCTTGGTATTTAAAAATGTTGCATAAAACAGCTGATTACACATTAGGTCTCAATCTCTCAAGGATTTGGCAGCGGAGTCTTTGCGAGATCTCTCTCTCTCTCTCTCTCTCTCTCTCTCTACCTCTCTGAGTTTTTTTTTTTGTGCTGTAACTGAACCTCTTCTGGATGATGATGACTTATCGTTCCATGTGTTGTTAACGAAAGATGGAATACAAAGCATCCTGTTTTCACTGCAAAGAAAGACTGACATATGAACATAGAGTGAGTCATAATCACTGTAAATGTAGCCAACTGTAAAAAGTATCTCTCACTCCCCCTCTCAGAGAATATGATTATGGCTCTAATATTCAGGATGGATGGACTGATGCTCCCTTGAGCTCACCTTGCTGCTGCATGTGAATTAGTTTGATTCTTTTTGAAAAGCACAGCTCAAACTGCACCTACATAAGCCGAACACCTCTTCCACGCTGGCGTCTCCTTCGTGAAGAGCGCTCCAATTCTGCTGCCATCCAAGAAGGACAATATCAAAACAGCCAGACATCATAATGTTCGAGTGGTATCAGGTGGAATGACTTGGCTCTAGATGCACTTTAGGAATAACCTGATGCGCCATCGGTGCTATTGTCGCCAGAGCCCTGACTGAGCATTATGTACAGTGATAATGTTCCTGAGTGCTACGATGCTACTACATTACTGTACTGTCACTGACGTGTAGGATTACAGATCAGATGATTAACGCCCCATTTCACTGTCTGTCGTTGTACATTTTCTATAAAACTACAAATATTTATCTAATTTAACCCATAAAGACCCAAACATCCACCATCTACCAAAATCATTTACTGATATAAACTGTTTAATCCCTTTTGATCCGCTAATACATGTAAATAATTGGTGTAAAATGCAGTTCGTCATCTTTTCGTGGTCATCAGATATGACCCATTTGGACGTTCAGAGGCTCCGTAGTTACCGTGGAAACACCGTCATCTTCTACAGCATTGATTCACCAGTAAAACCCATGGAGCTGGATCAGTGACAGTGGATGGACACACTGAGTTTATGTTCAGTTCACGATAGATTTTGCTGAAAAAGTCACTTCTTCTTCAGTTTTCTCTGTTTTTGATATAGTAATCCTCAACTTTACTCTGAACTTTTATGAACATTTACATGATTAGTAAATTAAATGTAGAAAAATACCTGATTTTCACAAAAAAAAAAAAAAAAAAACAAAACACAAAATGCAGAAGATAATTATTAAAATAAATGGTGATAAATCGCTTGATGACAGTTAAATATAGAGGAAAATTCATTTGGGAAGTGACACAAATGTCACACTAGGTTCTTATGGGTTAACAAAAAAGAAGAAAGAAAAAAAACAACAAAATGATTTTTTCTTTCATATAAGACACAGATTTAAAGTAGGCTGAATAAAATATATGTTGTTGCTTATGGAAGATGTTAGAGAATATTAGAAGTAGGTTACTTCTGTACATTTATAATTACAGATGAGTGAGCATTCAGTATGTGCAGGTTTGTATTTGTAAGTAGTACCAATGCAATAATTACACGTTTATGTGTCTGTATATACATATGCATAATGAACTATGCAAACAATATACCTTCACTGTACTTGTTGCTGCTGTAGAGGAGCAGAAGAGGAACAGACTTAATGATTTTAATGGAAAACCGTCCAACTTCTCCATGCAATGTATAATACATAACCAAACAATATAGACTGATATGGTAAGGGGGTTAAATGACCCATATTTAGGTACCCTTAGCCCTTTTTCCTTTACAGATTATTTTTACCTATAAACCTATAACTATGCTAACTTTAACCCTATTATTACATAACTTTCTTTTTCTAAACCTTAGCTGAAACATCACGGCCTAAATGTGTCAAATCTTAGAAAATGTTTCTCCATTAATTTGCGATCTATTTATCAGCAAAATTATAATTTAAAACCTTTGCAGAAAGTGTGCGACTTAGTATTTTTTGTCATTCCATCTCATGCCAGCTCAACACAACAGCACACATTTGCACAAAGGTCTCAGCAATTTCCACTACTGTTACTGACTATGCACTGAAACTGAACACAAATCCAAGTGTCTTAGTAAACCTTTATTTCTATGGATGGGGACATTGTCATTCTGGACAAGTCCAGGCCAGTCAGGTCTTTTAATTTGTAATGCATCTGTATGTCTATACTCTGTATTTTATTTTGTGTTTCCTGTGTTACATAATCCAACCTTCGACCCAGAAAGGCAATTTACAGTTTTATTTTCTGAGATGGAGTAATGAGAACACATACGGACGCTGACAAATAAATAAATAAATAAATAAATACATGCAGTATATTCCATTTAGGATGTACAGCAGTATGCAATGAAATACCCCGTGAAGGTTATTGTAAGTATGTTTCAAGTTCATGCCCACATCATTTCTCTGAACAAGCTTTTCATCCCCCTTTACAAAAAAAACACAGCAATCAATATCTTTCCTAGTCTATTTCTAACTCGCAGCTTTTTCCCTTTTATCTCTTTATGTTGGCTAAAGCTAATCAGATAGCTTTCAACTTGTCAAACTTAAGGTCGATGTAACTCTCCTTATGCTTCGCTTCTGGTGCTTCCTGCTAAGCTCACAGCTGTGCAGTGCATCTGAGCGAGAGAACAAAGCGTCCTTTAAACTTTCTCACCTCAGATTTATATCCACAGCCTGCTAAACATCACAATCGATTCATTTCACTTTAATAAACTGGAGGCATCGCTGAGGTATCCGTGAGGTGGATTGTTCACCTCTCTGCGCCGGTGATGGAGCTGTAGCTGAGGCTCATACACTGTGATGAAATCCTAAATGATTTGACCCCACTGCCGGCCTTTTCCTATGATTTACATCGCGTGCTCTGGAAGTGAGCTCACGGTATCAGCGCAAAATCTGCACAGTGAGCACAGTGGGACAGTGGGTGGGCATCATAAATTCCCTCTTAAAACAGCTGCCCATTGATCTTATGAACGTGCTGCACTCTTATTATAATCAACTGGATCCCCAACCACCATTAATAACAGTGGGAACACTTGAGGACAGATCTAAGGGGGGGTTACTTTTACTGGCGACTATAAAAGAACACAAATCAAAGACAGTCGATGCGGCTGTTTCGCTAGATTATAACGATTAGTGCATGTCTGAGCACTGACCCACACACTGAGAGCAACGGAGATATGACAGTAGGAGCTGCAAGAAGACAAGCGAAATGAGAGAAAAACATGCAGAAAATGAAGAAAAAACAAAAGTCGTACATCAAAAGTTGTTGTTACCATTGTTACGTCTTTCGTAGTAAGGAATGACTAATGGCCGACAACATTATGAGTAATCAAGGAGGCTGATAATTGATGTAGAAATGATATGCATTCAAGGTTCAAGGTGACTTTATTAATACCCGTAGGTGGATTTGTTGTGCGGTCTGGAGAGGGTATCTCAAACACAAAAAACATGAAAACCACAGGACACATACAGGGAACAGATTAAAAACAGCACAGACAAAAGACATGGGACTGGCACTGATGATTAAAACAGACTAGAAATAAAAGATAAAAAATAGACTAAGATAAATAAAAGTCATCAGATATCACTAAAAACTAAAAATGCCAACATGAAACCTGTAAAAAGCATGATAAAAAAACATCATGATATAATGATGTAATATAATACAAGGGATAATAGGTAAATATGTCAGTGTTGGATCCAATAATCAATCAAGGCTGTCGACCAGTTTATCAACACTGGATTCTTATTAAATTGTACTAATGTGACAAAAGGTGGACACAAAGGAATTTCACTGAATGATGTTGAACAACTAAAATATGGAAAATCAGTCATGTTAGTTAGCAAACGGGTTGGAAACATTAGAAATTACCAGACTGTATCTGCTCAATATGTTTTTTTGAGTTAAATGTCCAAAATATGTACGTGAATTTCTATATCGCAGCAGCGTTTGGCTTTCCCAGATTGTCTGATATAAACCACTCTGGCTTCTAAGGAGTGACATACATTGTTGTGGAAAAGAACCTGAATGTACATCATCACTCCTACAATATGATACTGGAATAGAATTACATACTTTTACTGAATTACTGACTATATTTTCACTTGTGCAACTTTATACGTCGACATCTCACAGGAAAATATTGTAGGTTTTACTGCATTATATTTATTTGACACCTTTAGTTCCTTTACAGATATGCTTTTTTCACTCTTTCTGTATATTGCTGGAAAACGCATTGTCACAAAACTATAATGCAAAAATGTAATGCTCTTGAAAAGACTGTTTAGAGATGTGTACTTATCTCTGGACTGTGACCACAAACGATACTTACGTAACAATACTTCTTCAAATCCTATACTTGTATAAGAGTGTTTTCACAGTCTTGCATTAAGTAATTCATTCTTAATTCATTAAGTGATTCATTCTTTTAATTTATGTCTCATTAAGTATCCTTGTTGACATCACCACACAGATGAGTCAGAGTAAACTTCCTGAAACTGTCTCAGCATCTTCATTTTCATTCTGATGCTGAATTTTCATAAATTTACACCGGTCTTTGCAGACTGGCAGCCACACTGAATGTCATTCCTCAACACTGTTAATAATACATGAACATTCTGAGCTCTTTACTCGCAGTAGTTAATCACATGATGACAAAGTGAGTAACAAGGAAAGGTGAAGGGGAGGAAGGAGAAAAGGAAGGAGAAAAGGAATGAGAAGAAAAACATACAGGTGAGGTTTAAAGTAGATCATGAATACCTAAATATTTAGTACTTAAGATAAAATAGGATAAGATAAAATAAGATAAGATAGGATGAGATATGATAAGATAAGATAAGATAAGATAAGATAAGATAAGATGAGATAAGATAAGATACGCTGGGATGAGTTAAGATGAGATAAGATAAGATACAATAGGATGAGATAAGATGAGATAAGATAAGGTAAGATAGGATGAGATAAAATAGGATAAGAAAAGATAAGATAAGATAAGATAAGATAAGACTTTATTTATCCCACTGTGGGGAAGTTTCACCATTAACAGCAGTAACATTCAACAGGTAAGTGCAGAGGAAAAGACAGGTAGAAAAACCACAAAGAAGTGAAAAATTAAATAAAAAGAGAAAAATAAGACATTTGGTATTTATATGAGTATAGAATTAGAATTAAAATAAAGACTTTTTTATTCATCAAAACTTCAACTATAGTAAATACTCCCCCCCACACACCATTATTTACATGATTTGAAGCAAAATGACACCCATTACACCAACAGTAAACTGTGCCATTAACCTGTGGCAGGATCAGCATGTGCACAGCTGTAGATAGTATATGTAGCTTCATTGATTTGTGTTTATCTTGATTTTGCACTTCTGTCGTTCTTGTGTGCTTTTGTACTTTACTGCTGTAAACCTGGAATTTCCCCTTGTGGGACTAATAAAGGCTTATCTTATCTTATCTTATCTTATCTTATCTTATCTTATCTTATCTTATCTTATCTTATCTGAACTGATCTTTTATCTTATCTTATCTTATCTTATCTTATCTTATCTTATCTTATCTTATCTTATCTCATCTTATCTCATCTTAACTTATCTTATCTTATCTTATCTCATCTTAACTTATCTTAACTCATCTTATCTCAGCTTATCTCATCTTATCTTATCTTATCTTATCTTATCTTATCTTATCTCAACTTATCTCATCTCAACTTATCTTAACTTATCTCAGCTTATCTTATCTTAACTCAACTTATCTTATCTTATCTCAACTTATCTAATCTCAACTTATCTTATCTTATCTTATCTTATCTTATCTTATCTTATCTTATCTCAACTTATCTTATCTTATCTTATCTTATCTTATCTCATCTTTTCAAATTTACTCAGTTTTACTCATGCTTGTGCTGCTTCTTCGTGTGTTTTTAGTCAGAAGTCTTACAGTATCACTACATACATGCGCAAGTCACCAAAGAAAATGGCTTAAATTCATCTTCTCTTCCCAGAGCTGAGTGTATATAATTCTTAAACATCTGTTACTTAACATCTTTTTGTAAAGATTCAGAAATGCAGCATCACAAATAGATGCAAAACAGTTTCCCCCTGTGGGGCTGATTACATGATTGTGATTGGCGTAGGTGAGGTGTTGCTTTTCCAATTGCTGTTATTAGCATGAGGTGTTTACTTGGCCTGCGTTCTGGGAATGCCTCTCCCTGTGGGTGCTGTTGAGGGACTTTTCTGAGAAGTGGACAGCTTTCACCCCGTCTGACCAGAAGGCGGTGACGCACGGCGCACTGACACCAGTGACTCAGTGGCTCACGTTTCCTGGATCTGTGAAATCTCATCATCGCGCCCTTCATCGCGCTTCCTGCCCCGCTCCGTGACCTCACATGTATCATTGTGTCCAAACGTCTCGGGTGATACACATCGACCACAAACACAAGGAATTCCTCCTTCGCCCTCTGTCGTCGCCTAACCTGAGGAATCTGTCTTTCCCTATTCAGCATAAATAGCGTCCGCTCATCTGTCCAGGTCAAACTGATCACTATAAGCAAGCGATTATTATTAGCATTTCTTCGAACGTGCAATAATAAAAAAAAGAAGCAAAGTAAAGGTTACATTATTAAACAGAATTACGAGCTATGACCCAGTACTTTTATTTTTTGGGATCCACGGCATAGACTAAGAGGCAGCATCAGCAGCAGATCACCACAGACCACCATAGACCTCCACAGACTACCATAGACCTCCTCAGACCACCATAGACCCCCACAGACCACCATAGATAACCACAGACCACCACCGACCTTCTCCAACCACAACCAATTGCGACTGACCATTGACCTCCTCAGACCACCACAGAACTCCACAGAACACCATAGATCGCCACAGACCGCCACTGACTCCCGCAAACCACCACAGACCTCCACAGACCCAAAAAGACCTCCACAGACCAGCATTGATTGCTACAGACCATCATAGGCCTCCCATTACCACCATAGAGCACCATAGACCTCAACAAACCGCCATAGATCACCACAGACAACCATAGACTTCCACAGACCAACATAGACCTCCACAGACCACCATAGATTTCCACAGACCTCCAATGACCTCCACAGATCACCATAGACGTCCACAGACCAACACAGACCTCCACAGACCACCAGAGACTTCCACAGACCAACATAGACCTCCTCAGACCTCCACAGACTTCCACAGACCATCATATACCTCCTCAGACCTCCACAGACTATCATAGACCTCCCCAGACCTCCATAGACCTCCTCAGACCACCATAGACCTCCACAGCAGCTCAGAGAGATGCACATGTTGTGAGTGTTAAGTTTCGCGTCAGAAAGGGTGGTCATCCCACCGTTTAGGGCAGAGAAGAGCGGCTTTGTTTTGGAAAGAGCTCAGAGCCGAACTGTGGGAGGTCAAATGACTGTCTAACATCTGTCAGTCATCCTCCAACGAGCCGAAACCTGACGGCACCTCGCTGCCTCCATTAGTCTGCCTCCTACATCACCTCCAGCTACAGCTGCTCTGTTACATACCTGCCAACTTCTCAGCAGCCTGCAAAATACATCTTTCTTTTCAAAATATTAATATTGTGTTGTTCTTGTTTGATCATCTTCTTTTATATTTACTGTAGTTACATAACACATAACATTTGATTATATCTCATTAAATGTCATTTGGACCAGCCTGCTACGTCTTCCCTTCATATAAATACAGATCTTACCATCTTTGTCCGTGGTGTGTTAAGATCTCTGCTGGCAAAAGTATTGATTACATTTGCAAATTTAATAATTGTTTTTATATGTGTGCTAGTATGGGGCATATTCATATTGGCATCCCTGTACACATGATAAATACAGTTACTAATTACTGTGATACAAAACAAACTGACTATTCCTATAACTTTCAACATTAACTGGGATTATGTTTCTGTATTTAGTGTTTTCTACTGTTTGTTTTGGGAAACCAGCATCATATAACCCTTTACAGAATGAATAGGTCATGATTTAAATACTACTTTCCATCTAAACTGTTAGATACGTTAATTTTTTTCACCACCAAGAAACAAAACTTGGGTGTCATCATCATATTAACCCATAAAGACCCAAACATCCACTGGTGACCAAAAACATCTACGGACCTAAAATGTTTAATACTGTTGATCCACTAATCCTATCAGTACATGTAAATAATTGGTGTAAAATGCATGTTTATTATCTTTATATAGTCATCAGATATGACCCATTTGGACGTTCAGAGGCTCCGTAATGAACATGGAAACACCTTCTAAAACACTGATTCACTAGTAAAACCCATGGAGTTTGATAAGTGACAGTGGATGGAGGTGCTTGTTTTATGTTCAGTCAGTGATATATTTTGCTGAAAAAGTCACTTTTTCTTCAGTTTTCTCTGTTTTTACATAATAACTTTTGATTTTGTGAGTTTTCATGAACTTCTAAATTAAATATAGGAAATTAAATATAGGAAAATACAGGACTCACAGTGAAAAATGCAAAATGCAGAAGATAATATTACAATAAATGATGATAGATCGCTTTAGAAAGATTAAATTGAGAAAAAAATTATTTTGGGAAGTGGCACAAAAGTAGCACAGGGTCTTCATGGGTTAAAAATGAAGCACTTTTGTTGCAAACAAACTGTTATGTCACTTGGCTTATTTCTTAAGGTGGAGTCTAATTGTATTGTTATTACTCAGATTCCTCAAAACCAGGGAAGGGCTTATTCAGGTTTGTGAAATCTAAATATGCGTAAACACATAGACAGGGTACTTTAGTAAACCTGGAGCAAATTCCAGAATGCACGTTTAAGAACGACTTTGACTAGTTGATGAATAAGGAGAAAAAAGGTAAAACGGTATCCTATTGTAATCAAAATGGTGGGCCTCCATTTTACATATAGACCACCAGTAAAAACCTGGAAAAACTAAAATGCACAGATTTGATTCTAAGCTGAGAATGAACCTGTGATATGTAAGTGTGAACATAAGAGCAGAGATTCACATCAATCACTTCAAGAGCATAATAACAGTAAAGTCGATAATAAGTTCAGTAACAAGCTAGTATAAAAATGATAGGCAATGAAATCCAGAATTTCCCTCATCTCAGAGTTAACAGTCTGAGAATTAAGTAAAGCCAATTTCTGGAATCCACTCCCTATAATAACCAGGATACTAAAACCTATGCAAATCCACCCACTCGTGTTTTCATTTGTGCCTCCTCTTCCTCTTCCTTATACAACACAGCAGGTAAACAAGGTGTCATCTGATATCCTATGGTTTGTTATTTGAGACATTTCCTGCTTAAATGATCCCCTGTCTACTTATTTTATAAATCAAATGTTCTAGATGTGAGGTCCTTAAATAATAACTTGACTTTAAGTTCAAGCGCTGACATGAAAAAAGTATGTTTTCACTGTCTGAGATGCCCTGCTACATCTGTGTTGTGTGTGTATGATGGCAGGGGGAGAGATGGTACGTATGGGCCTCCCTGCCTTAGCAGGGTCATTACCAAGATGAATATAGTGATTATAAGGATGAATAAGGTGTGATTATGAAGATGAATAAGGCGATTAGGGCTCTTGTCACTGCAGCGAGGCCGGCTGTTCATTAGGTGGGAGAAGATGTCAGCGTCTAACATGTATGAACCCATTAGCTTTTCATCCACAAGGGATTTATACATACCTATACATGCATGCATCCATTTCAAAATGGCACTATGGTGTAACACCTAACCAGAGGAGGCCATTTGTGTTCATTTGCGTGGTTAAATGACCCATGCATGCAATATATCTCTTTTCATTGGGTGTTCAGTGGTGTAATCCCGTTTATGTGTTTGACCCGAAAGGACACGAGCATAACCTGACTACAGTCGCAGGTTGCTTTGCAGGCTCGCGATAGCTTGCAGGTTGCTGTGCTGGTAATGTAACAGCAGCTGAGTAATGGTACATGCTGTGTCACTGAAGCGTCCGTTAGTCTGCTGGATAGAGGTTTTATTTCTATTTAATAGTTCAGTTTCTTTTTTGAAATTTTTTCTTTAATTTATTTAGTCATGTATTGGTAACTGTGTGTCTGTTAGTTTTAGTTTTAGTTTGACAAATCCATTAGTTTTTCCTGAAGTTTTAGTCAGATTGTGACTTTCTAGGGAGCTGACCTTTCTCTACTTATTTCTTTCTGTGGCCAGAAGTGAGAAGAATATGAATATTAATAATGAGGTTTTAAATAACTTATGAAACGTGGCTACAGCTGTTCATCTTTTAGCACAGAGATCACAGAAAAAACTTGAAAATATGATCAATGAAAAGACATTTACTTTGCACACAGAAAGCAAACATACTTGTGTGAATATCTGGAATCCTCTATTTATTTTTACTAGCATAAAAATATTGAAATAGGGTGGGAAAAAAAGTCTTTTGAGCTGATCTACAGTTCATCAATGCTTTTGACGTCTGTGGGCCTGAATTTGCAGTTAGGTTATAGGACTCAGCTTCCCAGTGTGACAGTGAATGAACCTCAGAATGTGCGCTGTTGTGTCACATCCAGAAACTCAACACACTCATTTCAGGCACATCTTACAAAACCATTTAAAGGAGTGATCTTTTGCTTTTTTTTTTTTTTTTTAATGGAATTATGCATTTTAAAACCTTTCCCTGTGGTCTCCATAAACTGTAAATGCTCTGCTTGGCTCTGAATTCTTCATTCGTTCAACTCCAC